>PVIH01017255.1:0-42477 GCA_004025045.1 Sigmodon hispidus | reverse complement strand
TAGTTTAATCAATTTATTGGCCTCTAATTGGCATGGTAACTAAAGAAAACAGTTATTTGGTTTGAGTTGACCCTTTCTTTTTTAAATAAGTTGAACATACTCTATGTAGTTGTTATATAGACCTTAGTCTGTTTTTTATTTTATTTGATTTAAACAATTATTTGAAGCTAAAATTTAAATAAAAAAATCTCATTGCTTAAAAAAAAAAAAAAAAAAAAAAAAAGAATCACCTGCTCTGATGAGGGTTGAGTGATGAACTGATTTATGTACATAGTAATATGTCATTAAAAGTGATTTTATTACTATGTTTATTTAGTAGGTGTTTTAGGGTTTCTATTGCTATGAAGAGACACCATAGCCATGGCAACTCTTGTAAGCAAACACATTTAATTGGGGTGGTTTACATTTTCAGAAATTTAGTTCATTATCATGGTGCAGTCAGACATGGTACTGGAGAAAGAGCTGAGAGTCCTTACATTTTGGCTCACAGGCAACAGGAAGTTGGTTTGAAACACTGTAGGTAGCTTGAACATGTATAAGATATCAAAGCCTGTCTCCAAAGTTGCATAGTTCCTCCAACAAGGAAACACCCACACTAACAACATCATACCTCCTAATAGTGCACTCCCTTTGGTGGTAATTTGCTTTCAAATCACCACACTAGTATATTAGTAATAAATCTCCCCCCAGAACAAATGACCTATATAATATATTTTTGGCTTCATTAACAGTGTCAGGTATTGGTTCCATTATGCCATTACATATCAGTACATCTAGTGACACAGGATTTATAGCTGTATGAGGATGATGATTACTTTTCTCCTCCAGTAGCATGTATAGCCCCTTCCAGAACTCTGAACACTATTCAGTAAGTGTCAAGATTCTAGTTGAGCACTAGCTTTGTTTCTCCATGATCTATGGCATAAGTATATCATGTCATCAACAATAGGATCTTACCTACTTTCGAGTTGCAGAGGGTAAACAGTAGCATTGGGAATAAGCTGTAACAGTTTAGGAGATTTATGGGACCACTTTGGCCAATGACTCAGAAAGATCCAATCCTTTTCTTATACTGGAAGATTTATTTGGTAACATATGATGTCTAGTTGAGGCCTTGTTTCCCCTATTATGTAATTACTGCATTTAATTTCCTTTAATATATGTGTATATTTTGTGAAACATCACTGTAGTAGGTTTCCATATGACTTTAGTGTTACTTATTCTCATCCCATATCCTCTTTACTAATTACAGACATATTTATACAGACAGACAAACACAAGTTTGATAAAACCATGTCTACTTTCTTAGAACAAACTATCATGGGTGGACACACACACACACACACACACACACACACACAGCAGTCTTTCTTTCAGTCATTTAAATAAATTTTGGGAATGCTAGTATTTAATATTTTACTCAGTATGCAACCCTGCTATCTTTTGGATATCTGGATAGAAACAGCATTGTGCACTACCTTCCTGGCTACTTCTGGTTAGAAACATTAAAAAAAAGGATAAAAATGAATTCAAAACAGGATATAGAGCAGCAGCATGCACCTGGATTTCTAAATGTGGTCAGGTTCCAAGATGCCTTGTTTTGATATAGTCTCAGGAGACTCACAGATGATATATTTTCAGCCTGATGCTTGAGATCGGCTGTTTGTTTTGCTTTTGTTCAGGGTTTTGGTTTTACATTTTAGACATTTTTTTGCTCTTGTCTGAGGAAACTAAAGTATAAAAGTTGCAGAAAGTCAACACTAAGGCTTGGAATCAAGAGAAAGGCCATAAGTTTCCTAGGCAACCCACAAGTCTGAAGATGCAATTTTGACAGAAAACCACAAGGTATTGAAACACCAAGAAGCAAAACTGCCTTGTGCTTTTTCTCCTGAACACACTATTTTATTCCCCAAATTATAATCTTCTTGCTTAAAAATTGGATCTTTATTATATTTAAGCCACAATTTGCTTAAATAAATATTATATATGCATGATATTTAGTTCAAGAATCTATGTAGTCCTTTCTATATCATTTATTAGGAAAACAACATTCTCACTTCTCACCCTTTCAAATTCGGAAAAGGCAGCAAGCAACTTTTTCTTGCAAATGGCTTTGAATTTATATTTTATTTCTGAAGAGCATATAGTTTTTATTGTAATTAACTCATTATTATAAAAAATTAGCTTTTGTTTTCACCCTTATCTCAACTACTGACACAGTCTTCATTTTCTGGGTACCTGCATATCCTGGCTGCTGCATTATGGTGTGGGAATAGATAAATATTTGGAAAGATGTACCACGATTAATTGTAATTTTCATGCAACATATTTTTTCTTCTGGACCTGATAATAATCATTTTGCTGTTCTTTCTATTTTTCTTACTTTCTTCTTTTTTTAAACAATGATTAAAACTGAATCTCTCACTCGGGGTAAAGCTCTCTTTACAACATGTCCAACATATTGAGCATTTCACTGGTGTTTCAAGTTGAAGGAAATCTCTCTTGGAGTTTCCTTATTGGCTCAGAGGACAGTCTACAAGTGTTATCATGAACACAGCTTCATCATTAATTAATTGGTAATTTCTTCTATTTCTTATTGTACTGCATTTTTCTTTTGTTGGTCCACCTCTTACCTTTTTAGTTTTATTATTTTTATCTGGATATTGTTTGAATATATGTTGTGGTAGCTTCTTGACAGAATGCTTTGATGGTCAATTCTTGAGGCAATGTGCCTAAAATAGTTCTGTTTCCTCTTCATGTTCACTTGCAAGCTTCTCTGTATCCAAATTTTAGTTTGACAACAATCTGATAGTCTAAAATTAATGAAGAAAGGAGAAAAACATCCAGATGTAATATTGTCTCTATATTTAGTTTATGTTGTAATGCCATAAACAACACCCAAATTCCAGACATTTTTGTGAGAGTTTGGTTCAGTTGCTTTTCTTAGGTTGAATATAATGAATTGGTCATAATTCGTATTGCTTAAAATGACCCAATCTGATCAGAAATAAAGGATGATAATCTGATTTCCAGTTTAACATCAGTTATTATCTCACATAGTGCATAGTCAAAACCCGAAATGAGGAGTACAACTGCATTTCTTCTACAGGAGATATTTAGAAACCTTGTGTTCTCAAGAGATTTATTTTCCTCAAATAGGAAAGGGGTATTTTAGCTGTGATGAATGTCATGACCAAGAGCAACTTGTGGAGGAAAAGTTTTATCTAGCTTGCAGGCTAGGAGCTATCATCGTGGGAAGTTGAGATAGGAACTCAGGTAAGGAGCCTAGAGTCTGGAAATGAAGCAGAGAGCCTGGAGGAAGCCTGGCTACTGGCTTGCTCAGTCCCATTGTACAACCCAGACCATTTTTTTCTGGTGATGACACTGTGCACAGTGGACTAGACAATATATATCAATTATCAATTGGCAATTAAAAACTACCTCATAAGTTTATCTTATATGGTCATTTCCTTAGTTGATGGTTCTTCTTCACAGGAGACTGTTTTGTGCCAAACCAGCAGTAGAAGCTGAGTATGTCAGGGTTAAATAATTGGAAAGAAACATTATTTCCAAACAGATGAAGTTAAAATAAAGATTCCCTTTACACACACACACACACACACACACACACACACACACACACACACACAAATATAGTCTTCTCTCACACAATACAACCTGACACCCTGACAACAGTTTTCCTTTCCTCCATCCCTCCACCTGGCAGGGAAGGCACCATAATTAGGCATACTTTTCTTCAAAACCTCTTACTTTTCTTTTTCTAAAATTTTACCCAGGCAGAAAAGAGATTAAATGTAGGCCATGCTAGATAAATGTTCTATCACTAAGGAATATCCCCAGTTGTCTTTATTATTTTATTTTGAGATAAGCTCACACTAAGGTATCCAGCACAGACTTAAACACACTCTGTAGTCTTGATGATGATTGAATTTACAATCCTCCTGCCTCAGCTCTGGATTAGCTGAGATTATGAGTTTGCATCATAGTGCCTGGTTCCTTTAGCTTGTTCTCTGAGATCTCTCCAAAGTATAATGGAATGAATGCAAAGCACCTCATAGTTAGATCTTTTTTCACTTGAATTTTTACTGTGGCTGCTCTGATTGCTATCACAGTGTTATAGGAATATGTCTGAGGGGGAAATGAGACTCTAAGGCTATTTGACATAAATAACATAGGACAAAAACTGCTAGAAGAGACCTTGAGATCAATTATGACATGAAGTCCCACTTTGAACATCAGAGTATTCATATTTTAAGCAGAAGTATTGATGGTTAATTTGCAACAATGTTCTGAGAATATACAAGAGTAATATATTCAAAGAAACAAACAAGTAGCTGATTTATTGCATTACCTTCTTCATAAAAATTAAATATAAGCTTCTCTAGATTTTTAATCAATGGGAGTTCAACTTTATAGACTAATAACTACTACATATACTATCCTTAAACATCACTTATTACAGACAATATTTATTACCAGTAAGCTAAATGTGTGCATTTTTATTTATAATGTGCATGCTTCTTCTTAATTCACATAAGAGCAGATTAGTGACATAAGGATTTTTGGCTGGAATGTAGTTCCATACAACTGTCATAAACATTGATCTCATGCATATTCCCAGTTGGATCATCACTGGGTGTGAGTGGGACAGCCCCACTGTCTTGTAACAAAGCACATCAAACTTCTAGCCTATTATGTGCTGCTGATGTAATGGGGGGCTTGCACTGGCATGGAACAGTGGTTGTCACTCTTTCTAATATTGTGACCCTTTAATACAGTTCTTCATGTGATTACCCCAACATAAAATTATTTTCATAACTGTTAATTTTGCTACTGTTATGAATCCTAATGTAAACATCTGATATGTAATCATAATGTAAATATCTGTGAAAGGGTCATTTAACTCTCAAAGGGATCATGACCCATGAGTTGAGAACCACTGTTACAAAAGGCAAATTCACTTAAACTTATCTGAGATAAAAAATGATAACATATGATTTTTTTTAACAGGTCCCTTCATAGAATGCAGTTAGATTTATTTGTTGAAATCTTCTCCTAAAATTTTGATTTTTAGAAAACTTAAGTTTTGAGGTCTATGTGGGCAGATAGCAAAAGAAACTCCTCCCCTAATAGACTGGTAATAGTGAAGGTAAGGTAAATAATGCCTCCTAGTAAACTCTTGGTTCTTGATTTTTCTTGTACTTTCACCAAGAGAGCTGTATTTCCTGGGTGGGAATGATGAAGCTTTTATTTACAGTTCATAATCTCCATAAAATGCCTTCAATAGATCTAAAATCTATTCTTTGATGCAGAGATACTGTCCTTTCCATCTCCTAGTTATTTTTCTTAAGTAATTCATATTGTTTCCTATTTTCTGACATTTATCTCTAACCTTGAAATGATTGTAAATAATACAAAACTGAGCTGCATAAAATCCACATTTAAGTCAGGATCAAAAATTTCTTACCCTTAACATTTTTCTTCCTCATAGAAACCAATGCAGTTCTTGGGGGAAAAATATGTTCATGAAACCTTAAAATATATTAGCTTTTGATAAATGCATCTCCAAAGCTTACTATGTTTATTATTATTTAATCTAGCCCATTGAAGATGAATATTTGTTTCTCTCGGTGTGCATGAGAAGGCATTAAATAGCCCTCAAGGACTGTGGACCTGAGTTCTGTGCTTGTTTTATTTTCTTGGGGCTACTGTAACAAATGACCACCACACCAGAAGGCTTAAAGCAACAAAAATTTACTTTTTTCAGTTCCAGAGTCCAGAAGTCTAAAGTCAAGTGGACATTTCTTCCTTTCCAGAACTCTGAGGTACATCTAAGTTTTGGTGGCTAGCAGAATTCCTTGGCTTGGTCTACTCTGCCTCTCCTCTCTATTCTTCTCTTTTCTTGTTTTTTTCTCTCCTTTTGTCTTTCTCTTTTACTTTTTCCTTACTTCCATATCCTCTTTACTCAGTTTATTTTTTCTTGTCTTCTCTTCTCTCTCTCATCTCCTATCCTACATGCTCCACTCCCAGGTCTCCTCCCTGCTCTCAGCCTTTCTCTTTCTCTAGGCCACCTTTGCACCATCTTCATTCTAGGTTTTCTCAAAATCCCACTTCCTCCTTTCTTGCAAAGATGCATGTGATCATATTTAGGTCAATATAAAACATCCAGGTTAGTTTCTTTTGCTCCAGTCAGAGCACCCTCTCTGTACACATTTTCTCCTGGCATAAAAAAAACAAGAATAAGATTTTTTTAAAGGTGGTATTTGTTTATCTATGGACTTTAATTTTGGTAATATGAACATAGTTTGATAAGGACAGTGCTTCTACAATTATTAGCCAACAGGCAACATTTACTCTAATCATCATTTATTACCTCCAACTTGTATGGAAATATTTTTTCAACACTATAAATCAAGCTGTTGGCTAGTTTGCTCATTAGGCATTATTTAACTCCTTTAAAGCGCTAGCTATACACAGTTTTTTCAATTGCATAATTTTTTTTACTTTTTTCTTAAAATATAACACTTTTATTTTAATCTCTGTGAGAGACTATAGGTGTTGGATCCAAAATAAACCTAGTTATGCAAAAGAAAATTCACCCTTGGAAAGTGCAGCTGTTCTAAGAAATTGTTTTATTGGATCATGGGTTTCAGGATTAATTAAAAATTAAAGAATCTTATCCACAAAAGACAATTAACTGTTTTTCTCTTGCTTACTGAAAGGGCCAATAGAGTATCTGCTACTACATATTTTAGAGTCCTTACTTAATCTGCACACAGTACAGTTGGACAGTGAATCAAAAACATTTTTGTGTACACAAATCAATAGGAAATCTTTTTTTTTTTTAAATGGGGATTCTAGTTGACAGGGGCTTGATGTGAAGTCCACAAGCCATAAAATTTCTCATTTCCAAGAAATTCCCCTAGGAAACCCTACAGAACAAAAATACTTATAGAAAAATACTTTATTTGGAAAATAATGAACCCATCTGGTACTTGACCATTGGGCTGGTTCCTGGTTTGTATGCATAACCCAAAGCCCATGATCACGTGCATGATTTTTTCATATTACTCTTTGCCTTTGCCTATCTGGCATTTATATTTCTTTAGGAAATGCATTTGTATCATAGAATCATGCATACAAAAACAGCTATCAGGCTGGCCTTCTATACCAAGCCTTTTCTCTCCATAACTACAGGAGTAGTATGTGTATCAGAAACAAAGATATACCTTCCCAGACTGTGCGACACTGGAAGAAAGGCATTCTCCCTGTTGACAGAAATAGGTCTCAGTGAGGAGGTTCATAGCTTATTTGTCAATGAAAAGTTATTTTATTCCTAGTTTAGCTATACCAAATTAAGCCCCTGTGCATATATTTGCAATTGTCCTAAGATACATGTTGTTTTCTTTCCCCACTTATAATGAAAAGCATTTGGACTAAAATATTCACTAACATTTAGATCAATTGTCACAGATTATGTCTTTATTTGGTTTTCCCCCACCAACAAGGACCCAGGCAAAAGCTCCTATTATATGATCCTTACAATCATCATTTCAAAAATGACAATTATCTAAAGAGAGACATTTGTGTTCCTCTGTCAAATTATTGAAACAGCATCTCTTAAGCAATTGGAATTTCCTCTGGAATCTCTGGATGACAGAAGGTAAAGGCTGAAGCCGGACACAGCCATAAGAAGACCTTGCCTCCCATGAAGTTATCTCATACAGTTCTGACAGCATATCAGTCTTTACCTTGCTGGAGAAACTGGTGCCTAAACAAAGATGGACCAATAGGAGCACTCATTGATCATGACTGCATAATTACACTTGTATTTTGTCCTATATTTAAATCTAAACCTCACATTAGTGCCCCATGATGTATTTAGGTGGGGATAAGATTGGAACAAATAGAGGTATATGTTTGTTTTCCCAATGTAATCAGTCACATTGAATAAATCCAATGCTTTTCTATATTTGTCATCACTTTACTTGGCCTTTTGAATACAGGTGATTCAATCTAGCATACAAGGGGTGTCAGGATCCAAGCTTTGGTCTAAGAACCCCAATAACATTTTATGAGGAAGCAAGATTTAGGAAAAGAGCAAGAAGGGGGAAAAACACAGAATGAAATGTCTTAGGGATTTTATTGCTGTTATGAAACACTGTGACCAAAAGCAACTCGGGAGTGACACTATTTCACTCAAACATCTGTATAAGAGTTCAACTTTGAATGCAGTTATGGCAGATATTCAAACAAGGCAGGAGCCTGGAGGCAGGTGCTCATGCAGTGGTCACGAAGAAACTCTGTTAACTGGTGTGCTCCTTATGGCTTGTACAGCCTGCTGTTTTGTAGAACCCAGGACCACTAGCCAGGGACTACCACCATCAACTGCACTACCCAACAATGAACTTGCCCTTCCCTGCAAATCAATCACTAATTAAGAAAATGCCCCACAGGATAGTAGGCAGCCCAGTGTCACAAAGACATTATTTTTCATTTCAGAGTCCCTATTTTTAAATAACTAACTTGTGTCAAAATGACATAAACTATCCAGGACATGAAGTAAAGGAAAAGAAATACTATCAATGTGTATTATGGAGATAACCATGGTTCTATATGTCTCAATTTATTGTTAAAATATTTTGGAATCATTTATTGAGAGGTTATATGTAGTCTCATGTTTTGAGAGTTTGCTTGCTTTGAGGAAATCAAAAGAAGTTATCAGCTGTATCTTTTTCCATGTGGTAAAGTTTTGTCACACAGTGTATTAACTTTCTTACATTGTTAAGTCCAACTTGTCTGTGTGGGAGACACAAACTCCATTGGTACTTGAAACTCCAGCAAAAATAGAACCTTACAAAAGAAAGTTAACAGAATGGCCCTGAAATGAGGCCACTCTTCTATATTATTTTTATCTCAAGTTGTTTTCCTAGTGCAGTGGCATCTGCGGAGGGACAAGTCAGATGACAGAATTAAAGAGTGGAGCCTTAATTCAGTTATTGATGTGTATGCAACTGTAGAGCACATAGGCACAGAGAAGATAATCAAGGGAGCCCTATGGCATGTGTTCTGATACTGCTTTCCTGATTTTTATGTTTATTCTGTACTGTGGTTACTAACTCTCTTGTCCATTCATCAACCTCTCTAAGGCAATGCTTTATAGAGCATGAATTCCTCTGAAGACCTTATAATTGAAATTCTCCTTAGCTGTATGAGTTTCTTACAATTTCTATACCAAGGTACCAAAAATAAGTAGCTGAAAATGACCAGTTTTATTTTCATATGTTTGGAGTCCACAGTCACAGTGTTGGCAGGGTTGCTCACCTTTCATGGGCATTCAAGCAGAATCTTCAGCTTCCTTTGTATTGTGACAACATAACTCCAGCTTTTGCCTCCTTTGTCACATGATATTGATCTTTCTGCATCTGTGTCCTCTCATCTTCATACAAGGACATTGGACAGTGAACTTGGGATCCTGGCAATTCATCATATCAACCTGATTTTAATAAGCTTTAATAATATATCTTCGAATCTCCTTGTTTTTAAATATGGCCACATTCTGATGTTCCAAGTGGTAATGAATTTTTGGAAAAACTCTCCAAATTGCCACACCATTCATCAGTTGGTGCTTCATATTGCATATCATTTGAGTGACTTCATGATGCATAGAGAAGGGGTAGATATGAATAACTTATCATTAGCTCAGAAGAATACAATTTTGTATCTATTCCATACAGCTTTAAGCAGTTTAAGACCCTCACCAAATTTTGATATAGTTCTAGCCCTTTCTAAGCTCATTGCTCATATATTAAAATAGTAATCTACCATTACTAGTATGCTGCTAAATGGAAATGGTATTAAACCAACCCCTGCTGGCTTATCATTAAAACCATAGATTGAGATCTCTCTCTCTCTCTCTACCCTCATCAAAGTGGCTTCTATTTGTAGGAGATTGTGATTAACAAAGATACCCACAACTGATTAAGGTGCAGAGAAGAAGATATTGGGGAAATTCTTAGCCTTAAATGAGACATCTATATCACACACCCCTCCCAAGGCTCAGGGATCATTGTGAAAGGGGTAGAAGGTATGTAGGAGTCAGAGGTGGTAGATAAATGCAAGAAAACAGTATTTGCCATACACAACAGAGAAGTTGCACAATGATTGTAACAGTTTACAGAAAACCAGTATAAACTCAAGCTGGAGATAATCCCAGCCTTTTGTGGGGTGGTAGCCATAAAGCTTCACCCCTAGCTGAGTAGCTATTGGCAATTGATAGCTGGTAGGGGAGGGAGAGTTGGCTTTCTTTAAGGGTGTGGCCCCAGGTTTGTTAGCCACCTTCTAGTGGAAGGTCATACAGCCAAGTGTCTGTAGGCAGCATGAATTGTACTTGATTGATGCCCATGTCCCATAATAAATTATAGGAGGCATTAATTTAAGACATGCATACATTCCAGCGTATTCTAGGATACTAATGCAGTAATTTTATAGTGTTTCTTTGGCTTTGTTTGGTTTTGAGATATAAAGTACCAACCAACTCATGTTTGAACATTCTAGTTGTTAGAATGTCAAAAAAAGGTTAATGGTCAAAGGCACTTGATTCCACAGGTCCAGTAACCCAAGTTCAATGCCCTGGAGCCAACATAGAGGTCAAAGGGATGTACCAACTCCACAAAGTTGTCTTCTGACCTTCACATGCATGGTGTGGCAGACATAGGCATGCACTCAAATGATTTCATACACATGTGCACACACACACACACATTACACACACTCACATATACCTAGTAATAATGAATAAAATAAAAAATAAAATTGCAGTCCAATTTTCTGGTTCTCCTTACCCATACACTCTAGAATTGAAGGCATCACTGAGAATCATAATTCTGGTTGCTAATGACTGCAATATTAGTTTACTACAGACAAATAAATCATCACATGCACATTGATAATATACATTAAAAACATGCACAGCATTAAAAATATCATCACTATCAATGTCCCAGTTAAAAGGGGGAGAATATGGTTTGTCTTCAAAAACAAAACTGTAGACAAGAAATTTCTTAGTCTGCAGGCCAAAGTGATAAGAAAACATTATACTTGCATTAGAATCATGTGATCCACCCTATAGTACTCCTGGTAGCCATCATGAAACTAAAGAGAAGTGAGTAAATGAATCTGTATCTTATTTATTTTCTTTCACTGTGCATGCCAACATTGTTATATCTGAAATTTCCTCAACTAAGGTCACAGTGACTCCCTTTTGTATTTAGGGAATCAAGCAGAAAAGCCGCTTGAAAAGAAGAGAGCAATACCTCAAAGCTACACCAAACACTAATGGTGTACCAAATCTTCCTTGCATATACTTGTTAACAATGGGGCAGAGCTGGTCCACAAAAGAGCTTATCAAAACACAGAACAACCACACATTTCACTGTTGAAATTTGACCTGATGACAGACTTTAAACATGAGAAATTCTTCAGGAATAGCATTGTAGCTTAAGTTTTTACTACTCTGTAATCTTGTAGTCAAACAGTCCCATTGGCAAGGGACTAAAGTAGAAATGGGTAGAGGATCTAACTGTAAACCAAATATTATTGTTAGCATGCGAAGGGGATGTGAGCTTTTAATTTCAGCTCTCCCAATAAGCAAATCATACCCTTTCAAGAAATCTTAAGGAGGCTTAATATTTGGGTGAAATCTCTGGCCACCAGGGTCTGTATTTTATGTGAGGATGAGAGTTTCTCCTGAGAAGAGTATCAGGAAGAACTGTGAGATTATAAAACTCAGATCAAAACTAAGAGAGCTGTTCACCCAATCCAAGAAAGAGGCTGTGCTCCTGCACAACACGTTATAGGTAATATCTTACTGAAATCAGTGAGAAGAGAGGGGGAGAGCAGGGAGGAATGTCAGGATAAAGGAAACAGGGCACATTTGGGAAAACTTTGAAGTTAAACCCTTTTCAGTAGATATTGTTGTTGCTGAATTCAACACTGAAATGATGAAGCCCCGTTTGCATGATGGCACATATTGTAATCCCAGGACTTGGGAGACTGAAGAAGAAAATCCTAGGGCATATTAAACTACATAGAGATCTCTATGTGTGTGTGTGATGATCCCAATGTCATTGGGAAAAACCAACTTAGTAGATTTTGGTGGTCATTATGAGAGTTCTTTTTTATATACAGATGTGGCCTTTCTCCCATGAGTGGGCTCAGCTTGTCTCCTCCCATGGAGGTTGGAGAACAATCAAACTCAAGGTGTTTATTTCTTTAACGCCAGGCCTATCCTGTTCTGTACTGGTCACTCTACTGACTGGCCCTTCTTGTCCTTCCTGCCCTTACTGTCCTTGAAAGACTTTCTACTTCTTGTCTGTTGGTGCATATTACTTATAAGTACTGCAAAATTTTGCCTACATTCAAATCACTAGAACTGATTGGTAGGTTTTTACATTGCTGTGGCCATGTCCTTGCCTATAGGGACTCCAAAGAGCCTCTAATGTAGGCGTGCCTACCTAAAAAATCCCCAACCACGTGGGAGACTTCCCATTTTTCTCTTTTTCTCTGCCCCCTACTCTCTTTGTCTCTCCTCTCTTCCCTTCCCCCTCCCCCTCCTTAATAAACCTAATATGTCTCTCTTGGCAGCATGCTGGTGAGTTCTTTCACGCGTGAAATACTAACACTGATCTTTTGGTTCCTGTGAACTTCCAGAGCCAAGCCTTGGTCACAGACTTTCTTGAATATATGTATCATGAAAAGATATTATAATGTAGAGTTCTTGGCCCTACTTCAAATATTTAGATTTCTTTGGCCCAGTGCCAGAATGATTGTAGATTTCCCTTATGTGATTAGTGTTGTCTTCATCTAATACTTTAATTTGGTAAATTTAATTTTTTTCTTTATTTTTTCTTCTCTACTTTCTTACTTTCAAGCAGAAGCCCATCCTTCCAGCAGCCCAAAGAAGTATATAGATAGCATGATGAGTATAAAGTGTCTTCTCCTATTAGCTTTTGTGTCTACACATCTTATTTGACAGGCTATAGGAATGTGAAATAATTACTCCCTTTTTAAAGTTGAGTTAGGAAACCCAAAAAAAGAAATATCTACAAGAACTTTCTAGGTTTATGATCATATAGATAGCTTTGCCAAGATTGCCCAAGTCCACTAATGTAGGGAAAAATCAAGAAAGAATCACAAGACCTACAGGGTCTAAGTATGCTTGGATGACCCATGTGTTCATAGAACATAAATGTACAGAAACTGAATATCAGCTGTCCCTCTATCCTGGTACCCAGGTTAGGGTTAGGGTTAGGGTTAGCTCCTACTGTTCTGGGGCACAAAAGGTCAAGAAAAATGTCTTGTACCAATCCTAGGGAGGGTTGTTCTTTCCCTACAAAAAGATAATGTAAGGTCACACACAGTGATTGGCCATGCTTAGGTACAAAGAACTGAGGAAAGGGACCTATGTTCCTGTGCCTGTGTACCTCTGTATTGTCATGTTCTTTTTAGTGGATGGCATTTATGATTCACCCTTGTGGAGGTTGAGAAGTCTGAGATCAAGGTGCTTGGCAATTCAGCCATTGCTGATACCTCTCTTTCTGCTTTATTTCCAAACGTGGCAGAGGAGTGGGGGATAAGGGATAGGAAAATGGGGAGAGTAGAGAGGGAAAGGGGGAGAGATGGTAAAAAAAGGGGGGGGGATGCTCACTTTCTTTCTGTTGTAAATGGTGCTAATTTGTTCTGTCTTGGGTTCTAGTATCATGACTCTATATAAAACCTAGTTATTTCACAGAAGTCTTCTTTTCTAATGTTAATATGGTATACTGGAGTTTTAACACATGAATGTGGGGAATGTACAAATATATAGTGCTTCCCAAAATTCAACCCTGTGATCTGCACTGAAAAGAAATTAGTTTAAAGCAGTCATATACATAATAATCAATTGAACGTAATCTGAGTGAGCCAAGATTGTCCACTGAGATTTGTGTATCCCACACTAGAAAGTGTGACGGGCACAGTGATATGTGATTCTGACACAATTTGCCTCAGATGTGCTGCATGCATAGGTCAGTGACTGCTATCAGGGGTGAAGGTAATTGTGTCCTGAAAGTTTCTTTCCCTTTGAAGATCCTGACCTGGACTTTATCACATGCACCATTAGTGTCAGATTAATTTCTGTGCTGGGATTCAGGTATAACCCAACGGAGCCTTAGTAGCCTCTGAGGATCTGAACCCCAATGGGGTGTGGCCAGATTCATCCAAGACCCAGGAACCCCGACTTCTCTTCCTGTTTGGTTCCTGCTTTCCTCTGGAGCAGATTCATCTGTCCAGACAATTGGTTCTCCAAGAATTGTCTTAAGGTCTAATTTGTGTCAGTGAGTGCTTTTATAAATGTTTAATAAATATTAACCCTTATATGATGTATTGCAATTGAATATTTCAGACTGTAAATTTCTATGGGGGTAGAATGTGACAGAGGGGGCAGGGAGACTGCCTGGAAGCTACTTGATCAACATCAAGAAATCAAAGAGTAGAGACTGGCGGTGGGAACAGGACATGGAAGGGAGATGGAAAAGCAAAAGAATGTCTCTGAACTCTAGAACCAACGCAAAGAGGAAGCCTGTGTAAAGGATGCACTGATGCCGCCTGCAAGTGCTTTGTAGTGAGGCAGTTTCAAGCCAAATGAAGCTCACTGTGCCTATTTAATCTCAGGTGCTGCTTATTAAAAAACATTCTTCTTACCTTTGTATCACAGCAAGCGCTTCTCGCTGCATCTAATCTCCCACCAGAGTGCAGAGTTCTCTCACAGAGCAGGGTAGACATCAAAGCTGGACTCAGCTGAAAGAAATGAAACCCAGAAGCTCAAAGACAGGCTGGGCACATCGAAATATAGCAGGTGAGATCCTGGCAGCATGCCTCCCTTCACTGTGAGCTCTGTGCTCTGATTATGGCATGGAATAGCAATTAAGTTCTTGGGACCAATGAATTACTATGCTTCAAAATTGACTTACTTTAAACACAGAAATGAATTTGAGCACACTTAAGATAATTTTGATAAGATGACGTCTCTCCCAAGACGTAGCAAAACATGCATCCCATTGTGGTACTCAGACTCAGTCTTTGATTTCATCTCTATCCAGAGGATGTCAAATATGGTCTGTTCTGTCTTTAGGCAACAGGAGAAAGATTGTCTCTTAGTCCATTGATAAATGAAATAGTCAATAATTAGTGAAAAACTGGCTATTGGAAAATGTAAAGTGGCTACTTGACTTTATGTTGGGAAAGACAAAGAGTTTGAGGTGAAAAAATTCTTTTCCAAGTCAGAAGGAGAAAAGGGATAAAGACTGACAATTCTGTCTGGTTCAGGTGGGCAGGATGGATTTCAGTATTTAGAGTTAGGATGAGTTTAGGTGGTTTGGAGCTTGTATGAAAGGGCGAAGCAGAGAAACATTCTTATCATGGAGTCACAGAGGCCCTCCTTTAGAGCTATGGCAAGAACTTCATTCCAGGTTAAATTTGCTTTTCTATTAATTTCTGTAACTCCAGTGGTCTGGCTCTGACCCAGTGAAGGCTACATTGAAGTAATAGGGAGGTTAATAGCAGTTCTTACAGATTACACCTGAATGCGATGAATAAATAAAATTAACCTCAGTTAGGATCTGACATTGTATTTTTTCCATGCACTGTTTCCTCCAGGCAATGGCTCAGAATAGATTCGGAAACCCCATGTATAACTACTTCGAGCAGTCACCCTTCATCAGTGTATCATGGCTGATAGATGGTAAAGATTCACTCTTGAAGGTCATAATGCCTCTGCATGAGGGAGGGAGAAACAGAAGGATGTCTTGACTTCTTCAATAGATATCTCTCCTCCCTGCCTTCTGTCCTGTTACCCTTGGATTTGACCACTGGAGCCAGCATCCCCTCAACTTCCTGAGAATTATGAATTGGTGTGGTGTTGGGACTGTGTAGAGTGGCCTGTTGTTTACAAAAATAACTCCGATAGCTTGGTTTTGTTTTAACAGCATCTTTTTCATCCTCAATCTAGAAGTCTGTCATAAAAAGCTCCTATAAATTACTGACAGTGCTCCTATTTTACCTTCTTCAGCCTTCCGGCTGTGATATAGGGTCCATAAATCTTGTCAGGATGCTTCTCACCACACTCATGGCTGGTACAGCCTCCTGCATTCTCTTCTGCATTTTGTATTCCCTCCACCTATTTGGCTCTGAGTGGTTCCGAGAAGATGGAAGTTGGGCTATAGCAGAATTTAATCAAACCTGGTAGGAACCATGAAGATGGATGGGATTTGAGACCTAGGATTAAGGCAAGGGAAAGAGAAAAACCAGGTCAGCAGCAATTAAATCTCCAAGGAGCTAAGTACTTTAGAACCAGTGATTGGCTAGGACTGTGGTGTATGTGTGTGTGTGTGGGGGGGGGGTACTTTGTGCTGACAGACACACAGTACACAGGCCTCAGCAGGTTCCAATAGCTCAAAGGAGAAGATTTCCTCATTATCTATATTCCTTCATGTCTGATGTGAAGTAGAAACACAAAGAAGGAGAGAGAAAAATCAAAGTCCTGTGTCATACTCTGATGTGTAAAATGAATCAGGATCTTAATCATTGTTTAAAAAGTAGCACACAACACATGCTTCCATCTCATGTAAGCACACAGTGCAATCTCCTTGTTGTCTCAGTAGGAAAATAACCACCACACCTGAGAATTTATGAACTCTCACCTGATTCAAAACACAGTAAAGAAGCACAGTAACAAATGATACATCATCATCATCATAATAATAATAAAGAAGCACAGTAACAAATGATACATAATAATAATTATAAATAAATAAATAAACACAGCTGCTTCCTAGGGAGTGTTCTTACTGTTCACTACTACACTCTGCAGTCACTGCTATCTGGCTTCCCATCTCTGGGTCAGCCGAGAGGATCTCACACAGTTTCTTCCTACTTTGCTCTGGTCCTGCAGACAGAGCATGATCTGGCATCATGTATCAGGGTTTTTTTGTTTGTTTGTTTGTTCGTTCTTTCTTTCTTTTTTGCAAGAGAGGACAGAGCCTAGTGGTGTTAGGGTATCAACTACCTTTGACTATCTTGAGCAAATGTGTAGTTGTGGTGGTTGGAGTATAGAAAACTGGGAAGTATTGAGGAAATGCTGGAAAGCATGCTCCTTGCCTCTGTAATACCTCCATGGTGCTGCACATGCCAACTTTGCTTCCCCTGGCATACTTAGCTCTAATCTAATTTGCTTCTTTGATCCAGTTCTTTTTTCATCTAACAGAATCCTAATATTATTTCCTGGCTATGGGCTGCAGCCAGCCTTTACTCCTGGTTCCTCTCTACCTCCACCTCCTCCACTCTTGCCTTAGTTCATTTTAGGTGAATGTGAAAGAATGATGAAGGTTGGTTAGTTTTCAAAGAGAAGACAGGCTTATTTCAGTTCCAGATCTGAGGGTTAAAAGCAAATGTGGAGATGAGCCAGGGTCTACAGAGAACATTATGGCAGAGAGATAACAAGGACAGAAACATGAACAAAAGTGATGTCTTGGTGAGATGGAAACCAGAGAGATTTGAGCTTAAGAGGCTGAGAGAATTTACTTCCAAGAGAAAAATCATGAGTTTCCAAAGAATAAATCACTTTTCATTAGACTCCTCTCATCCTCACCATGTCAGCACACTACACCAGGGACTTAGCCTTTAGGACCAGAACCTCTAGGAATGAATCATAACCAAATTATCATATTAGTCATCTCTATACCTGTGAGCTCCTCTTCCTCTCTCCATGCACTAATTAGATTCTACAAAGGCCCCATCTGCACTTACCCAATTTCCTTAACACCTTTGCCTTCTTCAGCTTCAGTGCATTTCTCCCCGTTCCTGGGTATTGATGTTTGTTTCACATGGGAGGTCCGACACACACCACCAGATGCCACACTAGCGTTTATTCAGGGGAGTTGCCTGCTGAGGGGGTACAAGAGAGGGAAGCAGAAGAGAAAAGAGAAGGCTTTCACATGACCTCTCATTTTAAGAGATAGAGTGGGCACAGATTTACATAGCCATGCCTAGGGGCATGACCTTCATACTTGGTGTGTTCTGCAGGTGCCATGTTGGGTTTACCACTTGGCTGTCACATGCCAGGAATTCTTATCTCATCCAGCACCACTTTGGGTTGGGTTATGAGACAAGCAAGTTTACCACATAGCTGCTATGCACCAGCGCCAGGAATCTTTACAATTGACACTTAGATATTCCAGGAATGATGCACTCAATGTAACATCATGGTTTTCTCCAGCTAAAAATCCCAGGGAGATGCTTGAGTTTTCCTATACTTTCCCATCAACCACTATGCTTTATAAAATTCATTACCATCACTTGCTTTGCTAGTTTTACACACACACAGAGCACTGGTCCCGCATCATAAACATTTACACTCTACTCCATATTTTAACCCACATTGAATATGTACATAAATATTTAGGTTCATTCCTAAAAGTCCTCTACTGCTACAATGAGAAAAACCTCTTGTTTGAGAAAGATCTCCAAAGTTATTATCCCAGCAGTGACTTCATGTGGGATAGATGTGACTATAGATGAGATTTGGGCTCGGTTTTCATTCCCGAGACTCTCTAAAGTCCTGTCCACTTCTCAAGCTAATTGATATTCTTCTCATTAATTCAATGAACTGCCCAATCAATAGCCTCTCATCAACCCTCCCTTTATTCAAGCTACTCAGGTGTATTAACCATGTTTCTTGTTTGTTTATTTTATGTTCTGTCATCTGGTAGACCTCTATCCCCCCTCCCCACAATAGCCATTACCTAGAGACAGCTAGAGACCCAGCTACAAGCACTCCTACCATATACAAACCAACCAATCCAGAGCCCTCTTTTCTCAGCCACATCATTCATGGGACACTATTGCTTTTTTTTTTTTTTTTTTGACGTCCTAAGAACCAAGTGCCAGACAACTATAGTTAATCCCTATATACATGTCAGAATGCACAGGAAATTTTTAAATAAACCCATGCTAAGCCTGTCCATTCTCCTCCTGCTTGTAGGAACCAGAATAAAGGCTCTCATCTATGCTTTGACTATCTCTTCCCTCCCCTTGGCCTTCCTCATGTGGCTTCCTTGAGTGCTTTGCCTCTGTTTTTGACAAGTATATGAATATGAAATCATCACTGACAGTTATTTTGTATCATGTGTCTTTCTACATCTGATTGAAACTAGTCTCTGGTATAGTTAAAGCATACCATTGTTTGACATTCTTGTTTGCAAGAGATCCAGACTCCACAATCCATATCTTGCTATGGGTTCTGAGGTAATATGGATAAAAACATTAGGTCTTAAAAAAGTAGAATAGTTCAAGAGGTGTATAAGGTTAGATTATCTGTGAGAAAAAAATTGTTTATCAATGGCAGTAGTACATTGAGATAGGAGGCAAATCTTTATCCCATTCATGAATAGCAAATAGTGTTTTACAAAGTCCCATAAGAGTACTTAAGGATGCACAATTCTACGATTGACTACAAAAATGTCAGTTAACAATGCCAATTAAGTTACAAGGCACTGTATGTTTTGTGGGTTGACCTGGGGCCTGTGGTTGGAAACTCTTAAGCACACTGCCTGGTGAAAGGATATATGGAAAAAATACACAGAACAAAGTATGTGAGTTATGGATATGACCTTATGGGATGAGAAAGACATGAAACTTTTAACCTTTGTTTTTACATAGATTTCATAGGGAGAAATGGTAAGAGTGGTAAGTGGTTACGGTGTATTCAAATATGTCTGTCTATTTTCTGCTGAATTAAGGAGCAATGAATGAGGAGGCCACAAGCATGGTGGGTAGTTAGGAGGTGGTCTCAGCATTAACACTCACCTCAAAGGGATATGAGAGAGTTTATTCTGGAGACAACTAAGAGTGGTCATGGCCTGGGAACACAGGTTTGGGTTGCTGCAAATTCCATCTTACACTATAAAAATTTATGAAGATTTTATAGTTACAGAACAACAACACCACCTACATAAATTCAGATATTTCTCAAAAGCATTGGTGGATGTATAAGGTAACTGGGTTACAGTAAAGGGGAAATTACTTCTATAGTTTTCAGATGATTTCTGCTGATATTCTTAGCTTTGGAGATAGTGGACGCTATTGGTCATTTTATACATTCCTAAAAAGTTTTTCTAACAGCCACAAAGATGTTGAGGTACACACCAACTTAGACAATAAATGTCCACTTTAGAGGTTAAGACAACCCAAGATAATTTGGCTTTTGGCCAATAAGATTCTATTTCTCCTCAACTGCTAAAGCTTGAAATAGTCATGGATTTTTTTTATGTGATACTTACATTACAGGTCCCTCTATTGGCCAAACATCTCATTTTGTGCAGAGACAGAATATTGTCTTATGCCCCCTGGTGCCAGGTAGATCATTTTTAGGATCTGACAGAGATGAGTGAGCAAAAAGGCCATCAGTCTTCAGGAGAGAGGGGTAGTGAGTGAAGTCATTAAGGTATAAATCCCTGGATCATATTAAATTGATTTGTCATCATGATCCAGATATGTCTTTTACTTATTTTGTCTTTAATCTGATGTAACAGTTACATGTGTCACAGTATGGCTTAAAGATGTAAAGGAAGAAAAATGAAGTTAGCTAACATTTTAAACAAATAAAAATCATATTTTTAACAAGTTGAGTACATATTCATTTTTGTAACTTTAGGTATTTGCACTTTGTCATGGTTTTACTTGATGTTTAGAACATTTAAATCATTTAGTTTTGAATTTAAAACTTTAATTTTTAAATTTTAAATTCAATTTAATGTTTAGTTATTTTTGTTTTATAGTTACAACATCGTGAGAAAAGGCACATCACAAGGCATAAATATCTAAAGTTACTTCTTATTGGCAAAATATGAATGCTGTTTAATTTTCTTTTTAAATGCTGGTTAAGTTTACTAAAGGACTCTGGCTTGAATTTTTATCATTGGAGACTAATTTTTTAAACGCTTGTTCTTCTCTGATGGTCACACTCTGCTTCCCCTCCCTTCCCTCCTCCAAGTGTCTCCCTCAACCTCCCCTTTGTCTTGGGTCAACTTTTCCTCTGATATTCTAGCACTGGGCTACATCTCCAAACCTCTCAAAATATCTGTGTTATATCTTTCTTGAACTTTTCTGCTAATTTTGCCTTCAGACATAGTCCTCTCTGATTTTTCGTTTTCTTTGACTAACCACTGTTTTGTTTCTAATAACTGTATTTTTAGTCTTTCATTTTAAGCATTCAACAGGATATGTCTCACAACTGAAAAAAATTAGACAATAGGCTAAAGCCTGATTGGTACTTTCTTATCTTAATACATCTTTACTGGTTGGAAACTATTTCCAGACTCTAATATATTGTTAGGTCCTGCTAGCATGTTATAATGACAAGAGATAAATAGCCTTGCAGAGTGACTGACTCACAAAGGCTCAAACCTATCTAGTCCTCTATAGAAAAAGAAAAAGAAAAGCAAACAGTTAACCACTGATACAAAATCGGGTTGCTTTTTTTAATTAACAAGTTCAAATTTAGGGAGATTTGGCTTTGTTTGGGTTTATACCTTTGACCTATAATGTAAAATGAAGTAGACATTTATAGTTTAAAGAAAAACCTCTTTTAAGAAAGGAAGAAAAGGAAAGTAGCATTGACTATCACCTTCTCATGTAGAATAAAGTCATCTCTTTAATCTTTACTATGTTCTTCGAGGACTTGTGATAGTTCATCGATTTTTGTTAGAGTAAAAACAAAAGTATTGTGGCATAGCTTCTGAAGTTTTTCTCATTATATCTATATAACATGAGGAGAATATACAAGCGCCTTTGCTTCTTGTCCATTATAAATCAGACACAGATGACAGACTTCTGAGGCTCAGTAACCAGAAAGACAGCGAGAGGAGAAAGATGGGCAAATAAAGTTATCGCCTGCAGGATATTCATTTCTATGGGGCAGCCACACAGTCAAGTGCTCAGGGTTTCCAGGAGCATGCTGACAGATGAATGAGCAGAAGTTAGTAGCTGAGAAAAACCCAAGAAAAGTCTGTACAAGCAATGGGAGAGAAAGCTCAAGCTTTGCTTTACTTTTCTCCTAAAGCTCAGAAGGAGCAAATTTTAGTCATGAAATAGTCTGTGCAGAGTTCATGTGTAATGTAAAAACCTCAGGATGTGCCAGATAGGTAGGAGGCATGCTCAGAATCAGGGAGATTCTATATGGTTCTAGAGTCTTAGAGAGAGGATATCTGTTCCCAAAGGATACCATAGTTTGTTTATTTCCCATTGTTTTCCTCTGATATTATTTTCTTGTGGAAACTCCATCATTAAATCCTCATTTCTATGACTCACTCCTTCAGTTATTGTTTTAAGTCTCACATCCTACCCTGGGACTTCCTGCATTATGTTATTATGTTAGTTACTTCCTCCTCCTTCTCCTCTTTTTTCATCCTCCTCCTTCTCTTCTTTCCTTTCAATTTAGCCAGGGAATTTAAGCTCATCACGAAGATGCTAAGAGTAGCAAAATGATGTAAACAAAGAGAACACATTGTTTTAGGGAATGCAGAAGTTTGATGTTTCAGAGGCTAGAAATATCACCAGTATCACAAGTATCAATGAGATCCAGCTTGCATCTACTAGTCTTTGGGCAGAGCATGGGGGTAAAAGAGCCGAAACACAGGCCTGCCATGGAAGGAATAGCTTTAGTTAATCTATGCCTTATGATGGTAGTCAGGACAGACTGTTATGAGGATAGGTTCCTCACTGATTGTACTATATGCCATTATTGAAATAGAGACCATTACAGAAAACCACAGCCAATCAAAATGCAGAGTTCTGGAGCCCAATCCCAATGAACACATCTACATGAAAAAAATTCCCATACTTAAGGCACAGGGAACACAACACAGTTGTTGAGGTAGTAGAAGGATTGTAAGACCCAGAGAAACAGGACATTTGCTGTGAGATTGTCTCTTCTAGGAAAGTCAGAAGTTACACCCATAAAGTATCAGCATCATGAGAGCCAAACCATGAACTGAACAAGGCAACAATAATAGAAATGCTGAAGTAGATTAGAGAAAGGTCACAGGCTCAGCTCTACACAAAGAAATGCAACTAAATGCAGTGGAATTATGTTCGGTTACATTGTAAATAATTGTCCACCTATTGATTTAATAAAAAAATGCTTATTGACAGAATGCAGAAAGGAAATATGGACAGGACTATTATCAGACTAAGAAAACTCTGGGAACAAAAAGAGCAGAACAGAGATGTCACCAGAGACACCAGAGAGACATCAGGAAGAGATACTAGCAAACACACCAACAGACACAAAGAAATTGAAATGCTGCTCTGAGAAAAGGTTCCTAGCTGCATGGCAAAACAAGATAAGAATCATGGGTTAGTTTAAGAGTTAAAATTACCAAGTTTATATGCCTGGGCCATAGGTCGATCAGAATGAAATTAGCATAAGCCTTTACAGCAGTGAGGTTGTGAGAGGATCCGAACCTCGGGTCTATGCCTGAAAGGCCAGGCCAGAAACTTCATATTACAACTAAAGAATGCTGAGAATGGTCTTCTTTAGGGAAGAGCACACCAATGGGTTAGTTGATACTCAGACCTAAAAACATACATACAAGTAACACCATAAAACTTATCAGTTTGTATTCAGGAGTATATGTGTATAATGATGCATATATAAGCATGTGATGACAATTAGTAAAAAAAAAAAAGGCCATTAATATGAAAGAGAACAAGCAGTGATATCTATATAATTGTAGTTAGAGTGATAAATGGGAGGGTTTAGGGCAAGGAAAGAAAAAGAAAAAAGAAAAAGTGATGTGATATAATTTCAAAAAATAAAAGCAATTAAAAAACTTTTAAAATAAAAAAAGAAAGTGCTTCTAATCTCTTAAAATCCTACTTGACATTACAAATTATTAAAGAGAAATATTCAGACACCTTGAAATCTACAGACATAGTCTGCTAACCCCCCAAATTCACTGAATGGCACAGAACTGGATACTGAGTAACTGACATGCATGATCAATTATGTCTGGTCAGGAATCCAGAATGAACATTGGCAATAGGCCTCTGCAAGTACATTCTGAGTAATATGTAACTGAAGGCATTGCTTGATGATTAGTATTGCTATTTCTTTATCTGTAAAGGTGAGAAAAAATGCCACAGGAGGTATTTTTAAGAACTAAATTATGAAGTAACATAGAGAAGCAGGCACTGTAATGAATGAATCATTGCTTACCATAGTCCTTGGCTTGGAAAGAGTGCTAATTTTTTTTGTTCCTTTATGAATATGTTCTCATCCTATGCCTTAAAGTCCATTTGCATAATTAAGATCCAGTGAACACAGAATACAGTTTTGTTGTTCTGCAGAAGTGCTCTGCTTCCTTATGGATGTGGCATTGAGCTAGCTGCATCAATGATGCCACGGTAGCCTAGCAATATATCTGAAATAGTTCATATTATTAAGCCATTCACACAGTATGCATAGCTTTATGAATCAAGGTTATTTCTTAGAGTCTTACATTTTAGTGATATTCACAGCTATGATTTTAAAATGGCTGATTTATTCTTAGTCTTTTCTCTGCATTCCCTTTGGAGTACATTTAATATGAAAAGGGACAACATGGGTCTGAAGATTCGTCAGAGCTAAACTCATCAGAGCATGCTTCAGTGTCTAGGGACCATCAGTTTCTCTAAATGTAAGCTTGTGATTGATGTGATCTTTGGCTGATACCAGGCAGAATATAGGCATAGCCAATAATGTGCTCAGTGTGACTCATACTCAAAAGTTGACCAGAACTAAAACCTACCAACTTATCGCAGGGACCTTAATTCCAACTTGTGTCTTTTTTCTGTGAAATCATTGGCTCACAAAAAATAATTTCCATTAGAGGCCCCCTACAAGAAGCCTTCCTATTCCTACTGTCATAGGCATGCCTACTTTTGTCTCAAGCTTTATCTTAGTAGAACATAGTGTATCTGGCCTTTGTTAGAAAGATTCCATTTGGCACTGACAGAGAATTCTTTTCTTTATATATTTTCATTTGTTGAGCACATAGTAATGATATCACCAAGTTCAGATGTTCAGATGTTTCTTCCTCAAATATACAAATTAAGACAACTATAAAAACCCACTTATCAGTTACTTTCTGGAATTTCAGTTACCACTGCGGTTATTTTGAAAGCCCTATTGGTGGCTCATCAGCCTTCCCAAGAGAGCAGCATAAACAACATTAACAATAACAGTTGCACATGAATTAGTCTACTGTTTCTTTGTTTAGAGATATTCCTCTTTTAACATCAATATTATGTCAAATGATTATGATTGAGTTATTTCTAGAACAAATATACTTTTGATATAATTCTTGAGATTCAGAGTCCCAACATGGAGGAAATGTATCTGGAGGTAGAATTAGAATCTATGAGCAATGAGTGTGAGTTCTCTAAGGTCATCCTGCTATATACCAACATCCTGCTTAAACATGTACACCAGAGGAGGCAGCCAAAATTCCTCCTAAAGTTTTCATTTATTACCATGGCCTTTGAATAACACATTTTGAGCCAGAAAGTCCAGCTTCCAAGTCAAGGCACCAGGGCACAAACCAGGACCCCTAATTCCATCACATCATCAGCTGCAGGTAAGCAAGCAGGACCCCTGTGTGCAAGCTTGACTATCATCACCCCTCATTGAACCCTCTAGCCTATAAGCTCCCCTCCATTCTCCAAACCCATTATCCCCTGGAGACTTCAACGGCTCCAGGAAACATAGATTCCACTGGCTCCAATTTCTCCAGAAGCTTCAATTGCACCAAGAGCATCTATTGGACCAAGAAGAGCTCCCTGAAACACTGACAAAGCTTACACTGTTTGGAGGAAGAGATGGGTAGATGCCAGTACAAGAATACATTCAACAATGTAACAATATGGCACCACTAGAACCTAATGGTTTTACAACAGCAAGACTTGAACATTCCAAAATAGAAACAGAGGGAATCATCCTTAAAAATGACTTTAAAAAGATGACATAAACTTTTAAAGAGGAAATTAAAGACAAAATGAAAAACTTCCTTTAAGAAATAGAGGAAAAGACAAACAAAATTGCAAAAAAATAAATTGATAAATACTTAAAGAAAGCCAAGAAAACCAAGAAAAATCAATCAAATAGAAAGAAATCAGTTTAAGACTTAAAAACTGAAATAGAAGCAATAATAAAAACACACCAAGGGGATGCTGAAATGGGAAATATGAATAAACACATAGGAACTACAGATGTAAGCACAACTTCAAAATTCAAGAGATAGAAGAGAGAATCTCTGGCACAGAAGATACAATAATGGAAATAGATTCATCAGTTTAAGAGAACACAAAAGTAAAAAGAAAAGAAAACAAAACAAAACAAAAATCAAAACATAACCCAAAACATACAGGAAATCTGGGACACAATGAAAAGACCAAACCAAAGAATAATAGGAATAGAAGAAAAAGATACCAGCTCAAAGGCACAGAAAATATATTCAACAAAATTATAGAAGGAAACCTTTCCAACCTAAAGAAAGAAATGTATATAAATATACAAGAAGCTTACTAAACATCAAATAGACTAGACCCCCCAAAACAGTCCACTTGCCACATAATAATCAAAATGCTAAACATACAAAATAAAGAAATAATATTAAGAGCTGCAAAGGTAAAAGGCCAAATAACTTATAAAGGTAGATCCCTCAGAATAACACCCAATTTCTCAATGGAGACTGAAAGCCAGAAGGTCCTGGACAGATGTTATACAGACACTAAGAGACTACAGATGCCAGCCCAAGCTTCTATACCCAGCAAAACTCTCACTCACCATAGATGGATTAAACAAGATATTCCATGACAAAAACCAGATTTAAACAATACCTATCAGAAAGTGAAAAGAAATTTAAAAGATGGATAAAATGTAATGCAGACCATGAGAGGTCAGCTCCCAAGATCTACTTCTGAGTAATGGAAGGAAAGCCCCAGAGTAGTGGAAGGATAAGGGACCTTTAATTATAATTATAAATTATAAATATATAGCTCTATAAACCAACTGGTGAAATGAGGAAACGTGCATGACTTTTGATGGTAACTTTCTCTTTCACTTCTTAAAAATGGTCTCTGACACTTTCTGTCTTTGTTCAGCTACCTATCTCCACATTGCTGCATTCTACACATACAACTACATATGTTACTTTATGTCCATACATCTCTATGTACATTTACATCTATTTTCACATGTCTTCACATCTTTCTTTTACATATATACTCTTTTCATCTCCTTTTATACAGTTTCATCTTCCTTGCCTCCCCATAGTTACAAATCTCCATACTTATATGTAGCAACAACTTTTTTACATAGGTTTATCTTTCACACATTCATTCACGCATATACGCTCTTTCAATATCATTCACTCACTCTTTGCTCATTTATTCTCAGATTTGTTTATTCTCTCACCATATATCTCACCTCTCTTCAGGCTTTTTCTTTATCTCTCATTCAGCACATATACACTCACATTCTGCATCGCTTTATCCCTCCCTACATTACTGCTGCTCTTATACATTCTTATTTATACATACGCATTCCTTCTTCTCTCTTACCTGTTACATTGCTGCTGCTTTCTGACTCCCTAGCCAAATTCTGGACAATTATATGTTGCATTTACAGGGTCCAATCCATTCTCATAATACATGAAGTCATATAGTTTTTCAGGCTAGTAAGATCACAAAGACTGGCCAGTGTAAATGCTTTGCCTTGCATGTAACCTTTTCCTAGAGAAAGAATGACATTGAAATTTAGAAATTAACAGTAATAGTAACATGTTAAACATTAAGGGTCAGGGTATGTGCATAAAGTCAACTATTGCAAGGGAGGTATGTCTTAGAACAGCTTGGCTTTGATTTAACACTAAACACACCTGGAAATTAGTCTTTGTATATTTTCTGCAAGAGCAGTTTAGTCTGATTGAATTTGTTCTACATTTTTCATAAAATTAGTTATCTTTGAGAGTGAAAATACTGTTATTTTCCTATGTGAGCAAAAAAATATTCTGGTAATATTTCTATACATCAGAAATCAATTTAATTGATTATCTACACCTATAAGTGTGCCAAAAGATGTAAACACACTACCAAAGGGCTGTGGAAAAATCTCACAGCTGTTCTTATTAGGGAAGCATAACAGTGGCACCTGAGAAAGTTACAGACAGAAAACAAGCTGTATCCACAGCCGGTCACCCCACAAACTTTGCCTAGTGGGGACCCTAGGATTTTGTTTATTGGGACTCCTCCATGGATTTTACCTATTGGAATTTTCTAACACAGAATTGTTCATCTGGTATAACAATGTGTTAAATCTGGTTGTCTTCTGCTCTGTACTTTTATGGCCCTAGCAAAAATGGTTCTGTTCTGTGTCATTGAGTTGCCTTCCCAGTCATATAGAATTAGCTCAGTTGGTACTTGAACACACTCAGGACTGGATCTCCTGACGATTTCCATTTTCTTTCTCTGCCATTTCTAAATCTTAGCTTCAACCAATCTCATCTTTATACTGAACCAGAGAAAGACCAAGTAACAACTGTCCTCTGGAGGCAATATAGATCTAAGTTCTTCAGAATGGAACATGAACAACACAACGCATATCTGACTTGATGATGTGTGTTATTCCCCAGTCTCACTTCAATGCCTTTGTAGGTTCAAAAGCATCTAGTCTACATGGAGACAATTAAATAATGGAATGACTTATAGTTCTTGGCACTCTAATGTATAATTTCCTAAGATTCTTCCCACTACTGAGAAAATGTTTAAAAATAACTCACCATTTTAATTAGTTCTGCATGCTGACATTTTGGGAGCTTTTTGAATTTGACAGTGATTAGTGTCTTTTTATTGAATAATCATTACAGTGGAAAGATCGATTAAGTATTTATTACTATTTATTGGAAAGAAGAGAAGACATCCAGTCTTATCATATGTATCTCCAGAAACTAAGAGTGCTTAACAAAAGATTTCACTCTCATCATAAGCAAATAATTTCTTTCCTTTCCCTTCCGTGGTCCTCCTGTGTAATTCACTCTCTGCAATTGTGCAGGTAGGAGCCTTCTTTATTTCATTCACTTCATCTCTCCTTCCCATATGCAGTGCTTTCCCCTTCTGTAAATTACTTTAGCTCTTCCCTATACAAAATAGCCGATAAAAATTGTTTAACCAGAATCTAACAATTGAGAGTTTACTGCTAAATACTTTATATATATTATATTTTATTCATTTTTATGATCCAATTATATGGTGGATATTACCATCCTCATGTTACAAATTAACAAATTGGTACTAGAGACCCAGCATAACTTCTCTGATCACCCAGGTAGGAAGACAACTCTCCATTGAACTCTGTCTTAACGTTGTTTTATTTCAGAATTTGATGTCTGCTTGTTTTCTTATGCTTTTCCAGTGGTCACCTTGCTTATAGCTTTTCTCCTTTCACCATCTTTTCTCCAGATAGTTGCCAACAAATTCTTCAAGATTGGAGTAAAATCGCTAGTAGATACAAGACCCTTCTTGCCATCATCTTTTGTCTGTTCCCAGAGGATCTATCTATGTTTTCTTGTAGCATTGTTATCTATATTTGTTAAATTATTTATCATGTTACTCTAATAGATAATATTTTCAGATACTAGTCCTCCCAACCCGTGTTTTCCATTATATTGTTCATCTCTTCTCTATGCACTAAGCTGGAATGGCCTTCATTCACCACCTCTTGTGCAGGATGACAAACCGAACACATAGGACCAAAAGGTTCCATTTCTGGGCTTTGATTTTGAAAATACCTGATCTGCTGTAGAAAAGTAAAGTGCACAGGAATCAAACAGTAGAGCTTTGGAGCAATCTGAAGAGGAACCTCCAGCCCTTCTTTCTCCAACTAGATAAGCAAGTGAGTTTCTGGATGGACAGCTCTGCAAACGATGGTAACCTGGCAAAACCAATGGATAGGGAAACTGACAGCAGCTCTTCCCTGTTCATTCCTACAGATTTCTCAGAGTTGCCCAAGGAACCCTGTATGCATAGAACATCAAACAGCAGGTAAATATTATCCAGTCTACTCTGCCATATTCTGCCTTGAGGCTACCAGTCACAGGTACTGTTCTAAGTCTGCGATTACAGCAACAAACCAATATGACAGGACTCATGAACTCTCCAGCTGCCCCCTGAATAATTTTTGCTGGCATGACATTTTCAGATCTTAAGTGCCTCTGGCCTATGTCTCAGAGAATAACTTTGTTTCACAGTGGTGTCTGACTCTCATTCTTTATTTTACATAGTGTTAATTACATTGCTGCCTCTTCAGGCACAGAGAATGGTCAGGAAGCTGCATTATTGGCTTTCTTTCTCCAGTACATGCTCTTGACATTGAAGCTTCAAATCTTAGTACTTTGTTATGATCTAAGCCAGTGGTTCTCAGTCTTCCTAACGATGTGACCCTTTAATACCATTCCTCATGTTCAGGTGACCCATGGCCATAAAATTATGTTGTTGTTACTTTATAACTGTAATTACGCTTCTTTTACAAATCATAATGTGACATCTCATATATAGGATATCTGGTATGTGACCCTCAAAGGAGTCATGACCCATGGATTGAGAATGACTGATCTAAATAGACTTGAAATTTTTCAGATCACCAAAATTTCTAGTTCCTTTTACTTATAATTTTTCTACAATCAATCTGTTTCTTCTCTCACTTTCTACAAGATTTAAGTAAAAAATTCCTGGCTGCATCCTTAGCATTTTACTTATAAGCTCTAACTGATGAGTAGTTTAATATTTTAAAATATATTTTTTATATCTACCTGCTGAACTTTTTGCTACTATAAACACTGATCTCCTTTGTTTAGTTGCCAAAACTAAGGTCCTGAGTTCCTCAACTGCAAAGTCTCCAGCACCTATGTTTTTACTAATAAACCTTTGGAGGCAATCTAGAATTATCCAGTGATACTTTTTAAGTACACCCAGTTTTACACTATTACCTGCTTCCAATGTTTTAGATATTTGTTAAAGCTGAGCTCCATTTCTGATACTATAATTTCTGTTAGCTTACTCTTAGGACTTAAATATGAAATGTCCTCTATAAATCTTTTGTTAAGAATTTTGTTTCTATATGGTAGGCTGTCAACAAGTTATTGGATCCTTACATCTTTGTCCTAATCTATGGATTAATCTACTAATATATTTCTAATATCATGTTATTATTTGGAGATAGTACAAACTAGGATTTGAGGCCTGGTTGAATAAAGTAGGTCACTAGGAGCTTGTACTTGGAGACTTTATCTTGCCCTGGCCATTTTCTGTACTTCTTGTTGCTTACCATCTGCTCTCTGATGAAAAGCCTTTCTCAAGTGCACCATCCACCATGATGTGCTCTTTCCACAGGCTTAGATGTAATAGGGCCACAAGCAATAAACTGAGATTACAATGAAGCGTACCTTTCTTAAGTTGTTTATGTTGGGCACATTGTCATAACAGAAGAAAACTCTGACTAAGGAAGTTACTATAACAAATCACCAGAAATTTAGTAATACAATACAGGACATCTCTACAAATTAGAGGAGCTAAAATTAAACTATCATTAATGTTACATTCTTTTATGGAAGCTCAAAGAGATCCATTTGTTGATTCATGGCCCACACTGTCAAAACCACCAGCACACAATCAAGTATTCCTTACATTCTATTTATGACACTGTTACTTTCTCTTTGTATTAAGCTTTATTTTTCATTGCAATAAAAGAACTCAATTTAAGGGAGAAAAGTTTTATTCTGAGATATATATTCAGATGTTTTAGGGTTAGGGTTTTCACCATTTTTCGAACTTGTTAAGATAGTCTATGATGGCAAAAGGGTATAGTAATAAATGCCCACACACCTCATGGGATCCAAAATGTAGAAAGAGAGCAAGGAATGCGCTGTAAACAAGACACACTTATATATGGCATGTCCCTAGCACCATGCCTCCTCCAGTAGGCTCTCCTTTATACTGTTTACCACTTTTAATGTTTTAGTCAATTATGAATCTATTAGTGGATTGATTCATCAGTTAAGTCAGAGCCCTGATGATACAGTCACTTTTCAATTTCTCAATCTATTAATTAGTTTCTAAGCCTCTGGACTGATCATTTAGGGGACCGTCATGCTACACTCAATTTATTTGGATAATATAACATAATTTCTTTTCTTTGATTAAGTGACTAGTAGTTTAATTCCTGCTTCCTTATATTGACATGTTCTAGGAATTAGGAACACTCAGTATTCTGTTTAACATAAACCATCTCATCGATAGCTCCAATTTCTGATCATGATTTATGCATTTTGTTTAGAGCATTCCTACTGATTTTGAATCTAGAACAAACCTTTCATTTTCTTTTCAATAAACACACCTTTGTTTTAAGGTGGTGAGCTTACAAAAAGGAGTAGAGCATTTTTCTTGAACAGTATCCTGTGCTCTGCCCGTGAGCAGTGATCTTCTCATTCTTAGATTTAGGTGAAATGATGAGCACATATATTATCGTCAGGTGCATTTTATTCATTATATTACTATCATCAGTGCCAGATTAGATGGCTTAGTTATGACAGACTTCCTTCACTTTACTACAGAGAAACATTTAATAAATAATTGGGAAAATAAAACTTTACACTTGTGTAAATATCCCCTTTTCTCTACAAAATTTTTACATAATGGTTGTAACTTATAGAATGACAATTTCACAAATGAATGTATCATGCTAAAACTTTTAAAATTGGTGACAATCACTTAATTACTAGAGAGTTTCAGGTAATTCTATTGTCTGGAATTCTGTGAAAGAAAATATATTATAGCCTTATCTTTTTCAAATATTATGGAGGTCTTATGCTACAATATCAGTTACAATTGCTTGGCATATATGTTTTGTTACTTCATAATTATTTCCTATGTACCAGGAATGAGAGTCTTCCTATAATTTCTTATGTTCTATTAGTATAAATTAATTGGGATTTAAAAATTACCCTTGCCATATGCTACAATTATTCTGAGGATTTCTTTGCAATTTTATCTGTAATTATTTCTCGAAGAAGTCCTATATGAGCATAGATGCAATTGCTAACTTGAAACAGAGATCTGGTCATTGCTTTGTAAGCATTCTGTTGTACAAGGTTTCTCTCTCTGTTTGGGCCAGAAGTTCGGACTGCCCATGGCCGCTTTTTCCACCCCAAATGACTCAGATGCTTATATTAATTTCATCCTGTTTGACCTATGCCTCAAGCACATTGCTAGTGAGCTCTTTCATCTTAATTCAACCCATTTTCATTAATTTGTTCTGCCATATGGCCATGGCCCAGCTCACCTGGGACTTTACATGTTTCTTCTTTGGTGGCTAGATCAGGTCTGTCTGACTATGCCCTCCTTCTACCTGTCTCTCCTCTGATTTCTCCACCTACGTCTATGGTGATCCACACAGGCCAAAACAGTTCCTTTATTTATGGCATACAAATGAACATTCCCACTATACATTCAAAAGTTTGGAATTTTTCTAATTTAAATGATAAACTGCATCAATGAGTTAAATGAACACCTGGCAATTATTATTAGCATTGCCATTAAATAAACTTCATCATTACAGAACCTGAATTCAATTCAAAGAACCCACATTAAAAAAAGGATTCCAAGTTTGGTGGTGCATGCATGTAATCTCACACTGTGGAAGCAGAAATGGGAAAATACCTATAGTTCAATGAATGGTGAATCACCCTAGCCTACTCATCGAATTTCAGCCAGTAAAAGACGTTATTTGATGAATGCGAACAAACAAGATGGTGGATATTATCTAAGGAACAATGCTCAAGGTTGTCTTTTGACTCATCCTTATACACATAAGACACAAACATAGACACAAGCATATGAAGATCAAAAAGTAAAAAATGCACTAACACATGCTGTGAAAATATGAGGATATATATATTATCTAGGTGTAATAATAGATAAAATAAATTAATGTATATGATATTAGATAAAGATTAGTTGTAAAAACAAATAGTAATTATCTTTATCTGATATCTTATAAATTATTTAATAAGTTAAAGGAAAAGAAGAATAGATAGTAAGGACCACTGAAGATGATGTAGCCAAAACATGCTGGTCACATTATGAGACCGGACCATGGAAGAATTAGAATTATTCCTGCAGTTGTACATGGTGTTAATGTTTTCACAAAACACCACAATTCTTAGCCAATTAAGTTATTACTTAAACCTTGAGTAGATGATGATGGTATAAAAATGAGAAGGAAGCAGCACTGAATCCTGGATGGAATGTGAGCCCTCTGGCTTAGGCAAGGAGCAAAGTCTGGAACCAGACTGAGGAACATACAAACATCAATCCCCCACAAGGAGACATTGATTACATTTCACTCTTGGGACTAGTTTTCTTATTGTACTCATATTTGAGCAATTATACCTTGCCTGAATTAAAGTGAGAAATTATTTAACTTCCCATGAGGTGCCTATGTTTTCTCATTCAGTATATAAGGTGTCACTGCTGTAATTAGAATGTCCAAACCAAAAATCAATATCAGAAAATGAAAAGAACTCAAGTCAGCTGATCTTCTCTAGGTTCAAAGCTCTGCGCTCAGAAACACCAGGTTTTTTTTTTTCTCTCTCCATTCCGAAGAGTATGCTATTAACATTTACCCTTCTTAAGAGCTAGTTTATTCCAGTGCTGAAGAAACAAAGTACAACTACCAAAAAAACAAACAAAAATATAGCAGTTAAGATGGCTTTAGGATAAGTTGAATTATGTTCCTTATAGTATTTTAAATACCAAAAGAAAATTTCAGTTAAGTAAAATTAAATATTTAAAGAGAATTGGGATTGTGGTCAGAACAAAGTAGAGTGTATTGACACATGTATCTCAGAAAAATGTCAGAGTTTTAAAAAACCTTCATAGCTTGTTTAATACCCTGTGGATTTTCAGGATTTGTGGATTCCATAGATCTGTTCAATACTAAGCTTTTAAATGACATAAACTTTATTTTATTTATGTTTACATTTTCATTTTCCTTGGTTAGAGTTGATAACCTGAAGATACTCAATTAATTGCTTTGAGTATATAAGCCAATGAATGTATAACTAAGTTAAATGAAGGAATAAATAATATAAAATAATTTTCCAAACTTAACTAATTATTTTAGAATTCATATTGCACATTAGCTGTAGTAGGAAGCCATTCTTAATTATTCAGGCTTTTATCTTCCCATTAAAGCAGAACAAAGCATGTCTTCATTTCAATAATTAATTCCACCAATATAATAACTCAGCTGCTTCAGTGAGTTTGATGACACAGGAACAACCCAGTTTTGACTTTGTGGAGTAAGAAAGAACATAACTTCTCATTGAAAAGAAACTTCAAACACATCAACAGTCACCCTGGGAGAAAAGAAAATCTTTGCAATAGTAAACACTAGGAACAACTATATTTAAATATTGAATATCTGGGTACTTGGCTTTGATTGCTAAATCTATACCTAAGTTGTGTGAATGTATGGCAGCTTTCTCCAGGGACCCAAAGACCTGGGTTGCATAGGAATTAAGCAATCATCTCTAGAGACTAAGTCTTCATTAATTAAAGGAATCAGAAGGCTTTCAACACATTCAGGGACAGTAGACATGTGTAGGCATCTGTAGTTATGGCAACATCTTCTTCAGATGCTGTCTGTTTACTGTAAAAACTGAAAAGTGGCAATTAAGCTCTAGAGAGACTAGTTTGGGCCATATCTGTTGCAATGAAGACATATAGCAATGATTTATCTTTATTTTTTAATGCCCAGATTTTGGCTCAGTGTAAAAAACCAAGTCAGCTAGATACATATCTTCCCTTTCTTTCTCCAGCAGGCTCTGTGAATTGGTGACTTAGCTATAAATCCAAAGAGTTTCATGTTATAGTGGGCATTGTATTTACATTGCACTGTTAATTCTAGAATTATGGATTCATCTGGATGAAGAAAGCTTCTGACAGTGGGTAGAGGTAATGCTGCTATGATGGATGCCGGTTCTGCTATGAGAGCCCAACAGGACATGGGCACAGACTATTGTCTAGCTGAAAAACATGAAGATCACTATATGGGTCACATTAGTATTTCTATACATGACTGGCCTTTTCAATTTCCATTTTCTACAAATGGGAAACAATATACCAAGGACAGGCTGACTGATGCTTCTAGGAGTGCTCCAGACAGCATTTGCTTCTGTCCAGAGTGCAGTATTAGAATCTGCCAAGCACTGGTGTCAGGTTTAATCTAACAGAGAAAAAATGTTTTTGTTTATTATGAAGCCTGAAGCAGAGCCAGCAAGGCTGGTGATTAAATTACAAAACAATTCTAAGCAAAGAGAAATAGCATTTGTCTTGTAGAAGAATGGATTATGGATTCCTCTCAGATTGTAATGGAGAAGGCATAGAGGGAAGCATGAAATTAAATCTGTTCAGACCTTGACTTCTAAGTGAGTAGATTCATGACTTGGCTCTTAAGTTTGTCTTTCAAGGAGCCTTTTCTTCTGTTGACTTAGTCTGAGATTCTGAATCTGAATCTGAGGGACACAAAGACAATTACAGAAACCGAGGAAACAGCCCAATAAACTACACTTAAAAATTAACTTGTTTAAGATGATGCCAGCTTTTCCAGGTTCTACACAACACAGTGGATTCAGCCAGGCTTGACTGTAGAATACCTTTAAGTATTTAGATAGGCTTCCAATTCCAACTTTGAAGAAACACGTCTACACCTTCATCTTGTATCTGCTTCATATCCTTCTCATAGGAGCAAATGAAATGGGAAGAGATTAGATTTGTAGAGTGAACAGTCTGTTCTCAGCTTCCACACTATCCTAGTTTCTTTCCCTGTAGATGTGAAAAAATACTCCTAACAAAGGTAGTTGGGAAGAAAGGATTTATTCTGGCTCACAGTTCAAGAGTACAGTTCATCAGAGGAAAAAAATGCCAAGGCACTAGGTTCTTGAGACAGCTGGTTACATCACAGTCAAGAGTCAGGAATCAAAAACCAGTAAGTATAGGCTACTTATCAGTTCACTTTTTCCATGTACATGGTCCAGAATCCTGGCCATGGAATAGTGCTGTGGTGTATAGATCTTCCTATCTCAATTAATGTGGTCAAGATGATCCTCCACAGGCATGACTAGATGCATCTCTCAGGTGATTCTGGAGTCTTTTCCAATGCAAATTAACACTGACTATCATACAAACTCATTGTCTTTTCTGTAATTATTGACTGCTGTGTTTTTACATTTTTTGTAGTTTGTAATTACAACTATAATATGAACCCTATGAAGTAAGTTGATTATAGACCTATGAGATGGTGCCTGATGATCCCTGCTTTTTAGTATTTCCATAGAGTACAGTCCAGCCAGGATTACTCTATAACTAATAGGATGAAAGAGAAATGACTCATCACTTCTAAGAGTAGGTTATGAAAGGAGCTGGCTTCTGATTTGGGTTTTTTTTTTCCTGACCCCCTGTACAGCTTCACTGTGTAACTGGCACCAGTGAATACCAGCTGCCAAGATGTAAGTTGCCATATGGAGTGGGTCAAAATCAAGGACATAAAACTTCCAATGTGGAGTCACATGAGTGAGCCTAGAAGCCAGTCCTCTAGCTACTCAAATTGCCTATAGTTACATAGTTATCACCAGACATTTGAGACCAGCCTTGCAATGATGTAACTTACCCGATCTGCCTATGAATTCTTACCCCCAGATACCCTATGAGAAAAGCAATAGGTTTAATTACTAAGTATACTTTAATGGGTATAGTGATAGGTCATTGGGAGTTGATTTATACTATGTACACTTAGTAGACCTAATACTAATTATGGTTAGTTTTTCAGTACTGTGGATGAAATGTGGGGCCTCATAAGTGGTAGTCAAGTGCTGTGTCACTGAGCTAAGGTCATAGTATTTGTAATATAGTTTTATCTGTTGTATACATCTAATATCTTAAGTTAGGAAAAGAGAGCTGGAAGAAAAAATGAATTCTATTTTAATAAAATTTATAGTTGTTGACAGCCACAGATCATCACTGATCTTACCAATATCAGTGTGATTTGCTGCCTGTTAGTTCCTGGAGTCAACCTCATCTTCACAACTTTGTTGGCTCCATTTCTTAAGAAAGAGATTGAGACTGACTCCCACTGATTACTCTCTTTCTCATTCTAACAAAGCCAATGTTGGGAAAGCTATTTTAAAAACATATTGTAAGTATATCATATAAGCATAGACAGTCATTTGTGTCTTTAATCTTAGCCATTCTGAAAGGTGTAAGGTGATATCACAAAGTTGATTTGATTTGCATTTCCCTGATATCTAAAGATGCGGAGCACTTTTTCAAGTGCCTTTCAGCAATTCATAATTCTACTGCCGAGAATTTCCTTTTTAGTTCTAAACCCCATTTTTTGATTGGGTTATTCAAGGTTTTGGGCTCTAGTTTCTTGAGTTCTCTGTATATTTTAGAGATCAGCCCTCTGTCACTTGTAGAGTTGGTGAAAATCTTTTCCCATTCTGTAGGCTGTCATTTTGTCTTATGGACTGTGTCCTTGGCTTTACAGAAGCTTCTCAGTTTCAGGAGGTCCCACTTACTGATTGTTGTTCTTAGTGTCTGGGCTACTGACATTAGGGTTAGGGTTAGGAGAAGTGGTCACCTGTGCCAATTTGTTGGAGGGTATTTCCCACTTTTTTTTTATGAAGTTCACTGTGGCTAGGTTTATGTTGAGGTCTTTGATCCACGTGGATTTGAGTTTTGTGCAGGGTGATAGGCTTGGATCTATTTGCATTTTTCTTTTTTTTTCAAGGCCACCCTGGGCTACACAAGATGAATCCAGTTTAAAAGAGAAGCAGAGCCAGACAATGATGGCACACATCTTTAATCTCAGCAGTAGGAATATGGAGACAGAAAGAAATCTAAGGTGGGAGGAGAGAATCTGCGAGACATTCAGTCTGAGGAGGATTCAATCTGAAGAGGTGTTCAATCTGACCATTCCTGGAGACAGGATCTTTCTCCTTTCAGCTAAAGATTTGGTGAGGTGAGAAGTGCCTTTGGCTTGTTTCTCTCTGGTCTTTCAAGAGATTTTTGGCTCCAAGTTTTTATTATAAGACCAATTAGGAGTCATGAAACAGGTTTCTCCACAGACACAGTGAGCCAGAGCAAGCCAAATTGAAAAAAGAACAAGTTTATCTTGAGCAAAGCAACTTGTGAGTGAACTCTCCAGTTCCCAGACATCAAGGAGGCAGGAGAAGTCACTTGCCTGAACTAAAGAAGGGGCTGAAATACCCTATAGGCAAGGGGGTGATAACGTGTCCTCCATAAACTGGGTTTGTGCTCAAGTATGATACTTTAGGCAGGGGCTTTGACCACTGACAGCTTCCAGGGAGGAGCCATTTTGGCCACCAAGAATTGGGATCTGGGCTTTTGGAGGCTTTTCTTTGTCAGGACAGAGTTTGGAGAGAGAGGAATGGGACTTTCCAGATCAAGTGAATGAGAGATTCCAGCCAGACAACATGTTTTAATTAGGAAAGAATGTTACAATTCAGAGGAACAGATCATATAACAAATACATACTGGATTTTTTTTTCTAATTCTTTACCCCTATCATCTGTAGTAGACAAAGATTCCCTGGCCTTTTACCCAGATTCCTTCAATGATCTAAATGTGCTGTCCTTAGTCTAGTTCTGGCTCCAACCACTGTTTTCTTTTGACAATGCTACTTGAAGAATATTAGTATTTTTGTAATCTTGACTTTCTTTTTTCTTTCTTTCTTTATTTATTTTGTATTTATCAAGAAAAACAGTACATTGAATTTAAAATGCTGATAAGTTAACAATATCTATAAAGAAAATAAAAATCATAAGCATGACTTATCAAGGGTGATAATGCAAATAATTTGCTACACATAAAATTACTTTGTGTTCAGCTTTCCCTCTGAATTTTTTTTTCATCCCTGTATATCCTTATTCAAGGTCCCTTCCCCCTCCCGCCACATCAGGTCATTTTTTCTTCTCCACAACTCCCCATGCCCTTCCTGGGCAGGCAGCAGACAGTCCCAAGGTGCCACTGATCCAATAATGCTTAGTTCAGTCTCCACTCCTGGCAAATCCAGTTTACTGTTCACATGGCTAACAAGTTCTTCTTGTAGGTCAGAGGTCAACAAACTTTGATGTCAAGAGCTGGTAAGTAAATATTTTAGGCTTTCAAGCCACATCACTCGCCTCAACCGCTGTAGGTCAGAGCAACAACACTGAAGTCAATGAGCAGGCGTGGCTATGTCCTAATAAAGATTTTCATTGTAGGGGTGCTAGAGGCAGGAATCCAGGGCCCTGCACATGCTGTGCAGTGCAAGCACTCTACACTGGGCTATATGCACAGCCCCTCCTAATGAAGTTGTATTCACAAAAACAGACAGTAGGTTATAAGACCACACCACCAGCAGCTGCAGCTTCCCCTAAGCCAAGAGCTGTGACTTACTAACTTTTGTGTCTCCAGCTTCCAGTTGACCTTGACCTCAGTGCATTATAGATACTATGTAAATTACTTAAAGATGAATGGGTGGCAAGGATTGTGGTTCAGGAGTGGTGTGGTTGTATGTGAGGCCCTGGGTTTGAGTAACACGCGCACACACACTCACACACACACACAAAATGAATGAATATAGGTTTGTCATCATACCAGCAACCAGCATTAACAAAATACATGACTATAAAGTGCCTTCATGTCATTGTAAAAATAAGGAGCTGGCAAACACAATAAAATGCCTCCAATCTTAGAAGCTGAATCTTTGAAATCTCAATATGGTCACCTAACCAAGATCTGCATAATGACAACACCAGTTGATAGGTCAACTTGGATGAAGAAACTCTCACAAGGCCCTACCCTTAGATGAAGAACAACCTGAAAGTCATGGTTGCTGAGGGATGAGTCCCCCATTAGGATATCCAATCTCAAGTAGTTAGGCCTAAACACATAAACATATGAGCAACCTCAAATGGACTCAGAAGACTATATGTAATATGTATATATATGTGTGTGTGTATGTGATCAATAATAAAGAAAAAAGAGATCATGAAAAAAAAAAAAGAGTGAGTCAGGTGTTCCTCTAGGTGGAGTGGGATCCTAAGAGTCAGTCCAGGGTGTTTCTGATCCCAAGCTGTTCAGTGGTTGTGGTTTGCAGCTTGGGCATGCTTGGCTTTTTTCTTGTTTGTTTGTTTAGAGACCACTAATGAGTGAGTACATCCCCTGCTTATCTTTCTGAGTTTGTGATACCTCGCTCAGGAGGATATTCTCCAAATCCACCCATTTGCCTGTAAATTTTAGGGTATCATTTTTTTCTTACTGCTGAGTAGTATTCCATTGTGTAGAGGTACCATAGTTTGTTAATCCATTCTTCAGTTGAGGGACATCTAGGTTGTTTCCAGGTTCTTGCTATTACAAATAATGCTGCTATGAACATAGTTGAGCTAATACCTTTGGAGTGTGATTGTGCCTCTTTAGGGTATACACCCAGAAGTGGTATTGCTGGGTCCTTGGGGAGATTGATTCTCAATTTTCTGAGAAACCACTGTAGCGGGAAATCAGGAACTGTATATGTGAACGATCACGTCATAGGAATGGAGACGAGCTGGGCGTGGTTAACTGAAAAGGATTCCGGAAGTAGACCTTCGAGGGAGGGGACCAGGACAGGAAGTCGTCATTCTCTCACGAGAGGTCCCCGACCGAGTGCGCAGTTCGCTCCAGCTGCCCGGGAGTTCGGACGTACGGCGTGGGGATGAAGAATCTTCCCTAGAAAGGCTCCGGCGCGCTGCAACCTCGTCCTGTCATCTTCTCCTAAAACCGGCTCTGTTTTGTAAGCTATTTTCTCCAAATAAACCCTGTTTAAAAACATATCTCAGGGCTGGTTTTTACCGAGATAATTGGCGCCTGAACGAGGGGTTAATTCTACAAACCCGCCGGGTTCCTCACTCGCCCACGGAGCCGGTCTAAACGACTTTGGTTACCAGCTGCGCACGAGCCTCCTGTAAACAACCAGGAACGAATCCGCCCGCAGCAGACCTCCTGAGAGACCCGTTCTAGTGGAGCACTCCTGGTAGGATTTGTTGAAAGATCCGAGAAACACCCTCCCAGCCGAATCGCCACTTTGTTTCCCCGCACCATTGCTGCCGCTGCTGATCACGACAGCGACATCTGCTGGCCGTAAGTTCTCATTACATCTGAGTATATTTTTTTCTTCCTTTTCTTTTCTACATATTTTTTTTCCTTTCTACAATGTCTTACCAGATA
>PVIH01017254.1:0-42480 GCA_004025045.1 Sigmodon hispidus | reverse complement strand
TTATTATGTAATTTCTTGCACTGACGTTTGCCCATGGGTTCAGTGGTTCACGATTAGACGGGTCCTGGTCAGTTGTGGCACTTTGGTTTGTGTGTCTCCTGTCACCTCTCTGGTCAGGGTTCGAATCTGCCCCTCAGAGACCCCTGCAGTTGGTTTGCTCAGTTCACTCAGTTCGGGGTCGCAGTAGGGATCCTTGCAGATACCCTCAGCAGCAGCAGGAGCTGTGGGTGTGGCCAGGTGCAGAGTTCAGCTGCCCCCTGCTCCCGGTTTCTCTAGTTTCAAAGCTCTTGAGGTTCTCATCTTTTCTTTGCATCTGAGCATTTTCCCCTTGCTTAAAAATGTTGTACAAAGATGAATGCAGTGAAGTATTTTACTGGTTTCTTCACTGAGTGACATGTTTGTCTTGGTTAGGGTTTCTACTGCTGTGAAGAATCACTATGACCACAACAACTTTTTTAAAGGAAAACATTTAATTGGGTCTGGCTTACAGTTTCAGAGGTTCAATCCATTATCATCATGGCAGCACACAGGCAGACATGATCCTGGAGAAGAAATGGAGAGTTCTACATCTTGATCCATAGGCAGCAGAAACAACTGTGTCCCACACTGGGAGTTGCTGGAGCATATGAGACCTCAAAGCCTGCCCCACAGTGACACACTCCTAACAACACCCCCCCCCACACACACACAGTGCAACAAGGCCATATCCCCTAATAGTGCCACTCCCTATAGACCAAGCATCCAATTCAAACAATCACACTTTAAAATATGGCTTTGTGTGTGTGTGTGTGTGTGTGTGTGTGTGTGTGTGTGTGTGTGAAGGTCTGGCTATGTAGCCCTGGGTGGCCTGGAATTCACTATATAGATCAAGCTGGCCTTGAGCTTACAGAGATCTTCATGCCTCTGCCTCTGGAGTGCTGGGATTAAAGGTGTGTGCTACTAGGGCTGGCTACAATTGTTTTTAAGTGTTTCTGTGGGGCAGGCAGCTTCTGCCTCACTGCAAAGCATCCAAAATTCCTTTATGTGTTCATTACTGTTTCTTTTGATAAATCATCAAGAATGTGTTTGATAATACTACATCACATACTTTGTCCCAAGAACGATTATTCTGTAATAAATGGAAAGATTTTTGTCCTCCCATAGAGAATAGAAAGTGATGGCTAATCAATTTCTTAAAAAGATTTTCTCTTTATTACAATCAAGGGTTAGATCTAGGATAGCACACTGATAGGAAAAGGTGAAATACAGGATGCCAGGCAGATAACTACTAAGCATTTTCTTTTTCCTGACAGTTACAGAGGCAAAGGAAACCCACAGATGTCTGATAAGACTGAGAATCGTCTCAGCATATGACTTAAGAGATAGGAGCAAGGGACAGGGGGGTAGGAACAAACAGGGAAACTAAGAGGGCTGAAGAAGAAATGGAACTTTCTTCTGTTACAAGGGCTGCTTCTGATTATTTGCCTCTGTGGATGAGAGTTGAGATTTTTTTCCTCTGGGAATTCCTTGTTGGGGAAAGGAGTGTATACAGCTTCTGCAAAAGCCCCTTGGCAAATTAAGTTCCACGGGTTTGTCTTCATTCATAATGCATGCTTTATCCATCTCTGTAAATAACCGCTAGAAGTTAAACTAGAATGTGACAAAATAGTCTCAGCTGTGAGTCTGAACCACGGTGGGGTGTTTGATCATTCTGAAGCCACCCCTGGTCATGATCTTCTGTACTTTAGACTCATGTCGTCCTGTGGAAATGGCTCTTAGTCGCATTTGGGGTTGTTACCTGTGAAGAGAGAGAAGGCAGAGACACTGAAGCAGTCTCTCCAGATGACTCTCTGGTAACATAGTCCCTGTGGACACTAGAGGACTGTCATGGCAGAAATTTAAACAAGGAAAAGGGGAAAGTCCATATCAGTCACAGCTCTCCATATTGGCCTAGCGGATGTGGTGACCATCCCCGGTGAGTGTCCACAGTCCATCACTGGGAAACAGATTCAACTTGCTTTGTTTTTTTTTTCTTTGTGTGTATGTGTGTGTTCTTGTGTGTGTTCAGATATGCTCAGTGTCAGGTATTTTTTCCAATCAACCTCTGCTTTATTTTTATTTTTTTTGATTTATTTTATTTTATTTTGTGAGTGTTTTGCCCCCATGTACATATGAGCACCATGTGTGTGCCTGGTGTCTGTGGGGGTTAGAAGAGGGTACTGGATTCCCTGACTAGAGCTAAGGTTAGGGTTAGGGTTAGGGTTGATCTTGAATCATCATGAGGATGCTGGGAGATAAACCAGGTCCCCTGCAAAAGTAACAAGTGTTCTTAACAATTGAGCTATCATTCTAACTCCTCTCTGAGGTCAGATCTCTCACTGAGTCTGTAGTTTACTGCTTGGATTGACTGGCTGATCAACAAGTCCCAGGGATTGTCCTGTTTCCAACTCCCTAGGTCCAGGATCATAGCTGCTTGCCACCATGCCTGGCTTTTAAACTTGTGCATTGGGGCATCCGGCTCAGCTCTACTTAATGGCTATGTCAGAGTGAATTATTCTCTTATGCTTATTAATGCAAGTTGTATCTGAAGACGCTTGAGTGTGACTGTATTTGTATGTATGCGTGTCTATTTGTATACATGCATGTGTGAAGCATTGTGAATGCGAGTATTTGTATGCATGTATGTGTGAGTGCATATGTGTCTGTGTGAGTTAGTGCATGTGAGTGTGTGATATTTTTGTGTGTGTACACATATATAGTCAGAGGTTTTTGTCCTGCCAGAAACTCTCAAATACCCAGCAGCTGCTTCTCAAGTCATTGACTGGGGAGCTTAATATTATAGTAACTGCTGCACCAGTAGCTCAAGCATTTTACTATCTAGTTCTTACACTTAAATTAACCCATAATTTTTATCTATCTTTAGCCATGTGGCTTGGTACCTTTACCTAGTTCAACACTCTCTTCTTGCTTCCTCTGCATCTGGCTGGTGACTGCTTCTTTGCCTTGTCTGTCAGTCTCTTCTCCTTGTGTACTGAGGATGCCTGACAATTTTCTCTGCAAAGCAGGAATATGAAGGACCATTTCAGCTTGTTCTGCCAAAATTCAGAGATCACTTTCCTATGGAACCTGCATGTCCAGTTTATACAGAAAACTGTCAAGCACTCAATACAAGAACAGTTTCTTGTCCAGTGGCTAACTGTTGCCACAAAGTAAATTCCACATGAAATTTTTTCAATGCCCATCTTGAAATACATTTGTTTTGCCAGGAGCAGACCTGTCTCACTGTCCAGAAATGTCTAAGTTCTTACAATATTTTAAATGCCATATTTTGTAGGTCTTTGAAGTATTTGAAGATTACCTATCTAATTAAAATATATCTTTGTATACCTACAAAATCCTAACTAACATGACTATAAGTTTGATTATCATAGATGGCTATTAACCTGCATTTCTTAATTATACATTACAATTTTAAATGAGTTACATAAACATCATACTATGATAGAAAATTACATACAGCATAGCAAAATTGACCTTAAATTTATATCAATAAACCAAAATCCATCTACCTTTTAAAATCATTCCTATATCATATTCTCTCTCCTCCTTTTAAAAGAGATTAACTATTACCATTAACCATTTATAATGAAAACAAACATTAATAAGCAATATTTTGGGAATTTGGGCATAGCTTTCTTCCTTTTACTACTTCCTGCTGATTAAGGGGCATTGACAATCTTATGAGGTCCTGAGGCTGGATCATCTTAACTGGCATCTTGGAAGCTGATCTTTCCAGAGAATTTTCAGGTGACCTTGGCAAATGAAACCATGTTTGTCTGGAAACAATTCACAGGTTTTGATCTTCTGTGGAAACAAAAGAGAAATTCTTTTCCAAAGGAACATATTCTCATACCCAAATTTCAAAGTCAAGATACTTTTAAAATATATATGTTTGTTTAACTTAGCAGCTTTTGTAACCAATTGTCTTTCTGCAGTTAGCACATTAAAAGTTAAAAAAATTAAAAGGAAATACAGTAATAACCATAATCCAGACTCTCTGTATTTGGCATCTTTATGTGGCCTTTTATATCTTTATTCCTCTATTTCTCTTTTTAAGGGCTTTCTGTACCCATTTTCTCTCTGAAGCCTATGCACATTTTACACACATTGTACCCTATTAAGGGGTTTTCTTCATCTGAATCTGTTTCATTGTGTATCCTTAAATAACTTTTCAACCAGAAAAGCTTTTAAAGTGCTAGTACTGCTTTGATTGCAGACTCGGCCCCTTTTGGCAGCTTTTCAACATAGTGGAGGTGCTGGAGCCACGCTTACAGAGCAGACCTAAGAAAATGCTGCTACCAAAACCCCATTTTTGACTCTGTTTCCTTTCTGTTCAATATAAGCAGAAAACTTAAATCAATCACACTTATACTGAGTCTTCTGTGAGGGTTCCAGGAATTGGCATTAAACTGCCCACTGTGGACCTGCTATTTTTAAATCCAAGCCTGAACACTGTGGCGACTCTGTACCATGACTCATTTTATATAATTTGAGAAGCTGCTTTTGGTTGTTTCTATGCTCTAAAATGCTTTTTAAACTTTCTCAGGCTTTATGCTGGTATTTGGGCCCCATGCTGTGCGCCATTTGTTATAACCTTCCTTTTTGATTAGACAGAATTTTTCTAGTCTGATTGCCCCTCTTTCCAGAATTTTTCTAGTCCGGTTGCCCCATCTCTACTTCTGCCTAGCTTCTGGCCAATCAGTATTTTATTAAGCCAATAGGAGTGGGAAATTTTTATAGTGTAGAAGAGTATTATCCCACAGCACTACTCCAGCCAAGACTTGAGACAAGACCTGCACTTTTCCATTCTGCAGAGACTAGACAACAAATGATACAGCTTCCTCTCCCAGGATTTAACAAGTAACCCCAAATTTTCTTATCAGGATCCTCAAAAGATGTTCTCATCCCCAGACAGAAGAAAGTAAATTTAAGAACATGACACCCATATTCCCAAGAGGTGTGTGTGTGGGGTGTTTTTTGGTCTTTCAGTGGGTTGTGAATAATTGTTATTATTTAGGGTGATTGGTTACAAACTGTTATTGGTAATGGTTAGGAAAAAAAGATGAAAAAAGGAGATTAGATTAAGGGTTTGTTTAAGGAGAAGGAGGGGGAAGAGGAGGATGAGGAGAAGGAGGAGGAGAAGAAGAAGAAGAAGAAGAAGAAGAAGAAGAAGAAGAAAAAGAGGATACAAATATGATAAGACAAAAGGGCAGATTATTGAATCTACTCTGAAAAGAAAAAAAGGGAAATATGGATATGATAGGAAAAGGTAGATTATTGAATCTACTTTTAAAAAGCAACTATTATTTTTAAATATTTTATATTTGATTGGATTTTTGTATATTGTATATAAATTATGTATATTGATATAAAGTTTAGATTAAATTTGTTACTGTATATATTTTTTACTTTTGTTCAAGGTAGTGTATCTATACAGCTCATCTAACAATGTTATCCAAATTATTAGATTTTGAAAGTTATTATTACCAACTAATTAGTATGTTAAGAAATTCAAATTAGTAGTTAGCCAATACAATCAAACATAATAATATGAGATATGTTTTCAAGGTCAAACAGATATATTTTTATATAGACAAGTCATCTTCAAACACTTTAAAGATCCAAATAATGTGGCATTTAAGATATTTTAGTAACAGTTTTTTAAAAATTTTTTATGACAATAAAACATGTCTGCCCCTGGCAGCACCAATCTACTTCAGAGAAGATGATGGGCACTGAAGAAACTCCATATAGACTTTACTTTCTTTGTGGTAAAAGTTAGCCACTGGGTAAGAAAGTGCTCTGTCTTGACTGTTGATGGTATGCTGTCTAAAATAGAAAAGCAGGACATACAAGAAAGGACTGCCAAACATTGCCAGGACAAGGTAAGAACGTCTTTAGGAATATCCTGCATCACAGATAAATCTGTCAGCTATTCTAGGCCTGGAGGCTGAATTTTTTGGAAGTCACTTGCTTGTACTTCCTGTTTACTCAGTTATTATTTTCTTCTCAGGTCTCTGATACAGTTGAAGACTAGATATAGTTTTTCTAGTTACAGATTCAGAAAAAAATAACTCACTAAAGAGGTGTAAAGTGTTTAAGTTTGAGAGACATCAAAGATAATGCAAGTTAGATAAAAAGTGAATTAGGTAACAATCCTTTGGACTGACCAAGATAGGATAATGAAGTATTTTCTCTGAATTTGTCAATTGTTAATGGACTGGACATTATTGATGTAATTATTGCCTGTATATAATGTATATAGTTATTGTACTTATTGTATGTAGTTTTTCTTATATTAGTAATAACCTTTTTTTTGACAAAAAGAGGATATATGGTGATATGTTGTGTATCCAACAGAGTTTGCCTTAAAATCAGAGAATAGAGTCACCCACAGGTTTAGTCATAAAGGTCAGGCAGTGGTGACACATGCCTTTAATCCCAGCACTTGGAAGTTTGAACCAGGAAGTGATATTGCTGGGCAGAGAAAAGTTTATAAGGCGGGAGGAAACAGAGTTTGCCCTTCCCCTTTGGCTGAGGACTTAGAGGCATTCAGTCTGGGGACTTGTGGAGACAAAATATTCCCCTTTTAGCCTGAGAAACTGGCTAGGTAAGAAGTGGCTGTGGCTGTCTCTCTGATTTTTCAGCTTTTTCCTAATATCTGGCTCTGGGTGTTATTATAAGGTCAGTTAGGATTCATGAAATATATGTATGTGTGAGTGCTTGGGAATGTGTTTGTGAGTACATGTGTGCATGTGCAATGAGTCTGTGTGTGCTTGTGGATGTGTGTATGCATGAGTGTGTACATATGTATGAGCAGTTTTGTGTGTGTGTGTGTGCATGTGTGTGTGTGTAAAATGTTTCCATGCATACTGCCTTCTCTCTTTTTCTTCTTCCTGTCTGCTTTGTTTTATTATCAGCCCACCATCACTCCCCTCTCTACCACAGTAAGTACTTATGAAGTACTTTCTGTCTTGTTTGTTAGTATTTGTACACATTCTTGCAAGACAGCATGTTCATATTTAGTGTGCTTGTATTTTCTTTTGTTGTTGTAGATAGTTCTGTGCAACATCTCTTATTCTATCCCTGTACTTTCTACACTGAGAAGTAATGTTAAGACCGTCCACACTGCTGAAGGTCATTGCTTTTAATTCCAGAATATTCCATGAGCTGTCAAATAAACTCTCCACTTTTCTGGTGCTGGCACCTCAAATAGCCTTTCCTTTTCCACTGCTTCTAATGTCCCTATCTCTCAACTGCTCCTATGGGAAAAACCTGTACTGTCTGTCTCTGGATCTGAGACTAGGGGATGTGTTATCTATAGTGACACTGTAGGAGCACAGGGCTCATATTCAGCAACTGTGACAAGGAAGAGAGAGAAAACTGCTAGAGAGGCTGATGCTTATTTCCCTCTGACTAGCGTGCATGCATAAAAATGTCCCAGCTCCACGTTTCTTGCAGGACTCACACCCAGAGCAGCAGCTTCCTAGACACAATTTCATATATCATCATGGCTGTAACTATCACTTTGCCTATGAGAAGCATGGACATCTTTGTGTTTGTTGGCTTTTGGGGTTGTCTCTTCTCTTTAAATCTTTCTCTCATTTCTTTATGAGGCTATTTTTTACTTCCAATTGTCAACATTTCCTTGACTATTCCAGGCATCTCTTGCTGACTTAAGACACCACAAATAATTTCTCTGATTCTGTGGTCTTTCTTTAACTTTTTTCCATACTATATTTCATGGACTGGAAATCCTTGCTTTGAATATGGTTAATCTCAGGTAACTGTTTACTTTTCACATGTCACAAATCTTCTGATTTATTGTATTGACCTGATTTTCTTCTCCACGTTGTGAACATGTGTTCCAAATTTTCTCCATTTTGACCATGTGTCCTGTTCAGGAGCATTCACAGTGGCTCTCTCACTATGATGTAGGCTCTCATCTATGTTTGGGTCTTTCTCTGTTTTGCTAGTATGTTGTGGTTATGATATGACTATGATTTTGTTTCTCTAGCTCTGTAAGGATCTATGGAATGCTAGCCTTGACTTTTTTCAGAGTTAACTGAAGCTATTTGTGAGCCCACTTGCATTTTACACCATTCAAATTTCTTAAACAATTTCAGAAAATTGCAATTGCTATGAGTTTATACAGCAATTTGGAGACAATTGAGATTTTCATAACATTGTCATCGTATATTAATGTAATTTTTGATCTATGCTACTTATGGAAAACTGAAGTTTTCTACACAAAATTCTAATTTATTTTTTGTGAATTCCTAGATGCATTATCATTATTTTAATATTGTAAATAGTATTTTTTGTACTTTAAAAAATATAGGGTCTAACTATGTAGTTCTAGCTGTTCTGGAACTAATTATGTAGATCATAGGCCTCAAACCTACAGTGCCCTGCCCCCCCACAGTGTTGTTACTAAAGGTGGGCACTACTACACTTGGCTGTAAATAGTATCTTTTCAGTAGTATTTTCTACTACTTTCTATCTCTCTTCTATAGTAATAGCAACTTTACTGAAAATTCAGCTAGTTATTTTATTATTTATTGATTTTTCATAATTGGGGAGTAAAGCTACAATTTCATGCATCCTAGACAAGTGTCCTGCCATGGAATCATATCCACAGCCTTTATTTGTTATTTAAAATGAGTATATTTCTTTAATATTTTAATATTTTTTTATCAAAAATGTTAGTTGTACAATTGTTAAAATATTTTATATTACATGAAAATATCTACTATAGTAGTATAATATTAATTTTTTCTTATGCTTCTGATATTTTCTTCTTGTCCTAAGTGGGTAATTATGTTATTTGCAAAGAGTCCCATGTCTTTGGCTCCATGTGAAGCTTTTCTGGTAAGAATAGATGTTCTCACTTTGTTCCTGATCTTAGAGAAAATGAACAGAAAGTTTCCTCATTAAGCATAATAAGTTTTGATATGTAATTTAAAGTGCTGGAGAAATATCTTCTTTATGGTAAAAACTATTTTAAAAACCTAAAAAGTAGGGGGCTGGAGAGATGGCTCAGCGGTTAAGAGCACCGTCTGCTCTTCCAGAGGACCCGGGTTCGATTCCCAGCACCCACATGGCAGCTAACAACTGTCTGTAGTTCCAGTTCCAGGAAAAACACCAAGGCAAATAAATAAAGTTTTAAAAAAAAAAAAAAAAAAACCTAAAAAGTAAAAAAAAGAAAACAACCTCACAGTCATTTTTTTATCATATATATTTTAGGAATCAGTTTTGACCATTGTATGTGTGTGTTCTGTATGTCTGTTCTTTGAATGCATGACTGTGATGAATCACAGCAGCAGACATTCTGAGGTTGAACCATCTTTGCCATTCTGGACCCTGCTGTACTTACTGGGTTTGGTTCAGTTGTTCTTTGACTTGTTTTCCTACGTGTGTAAGGGAAATGGACATGGGTGGCGTTCTCCAGTCATGTGTTTTCTTTGCTTTGGAATCAAGAATATACTAATCTCATAAAATGAGGTTAAATAGTTTCCCACTCTCCCTCTCTCCCCCCCCCTTTTTTGGCTTTTGATTACATTTTATTTGTTAAAAGGATATATCACCCAAGGCAAACAGACTTCTGATTCCAGGGGCCAGCACCTTCGGAAGATAGAAGTTTTCTTTTTTCTTTTTAAGATTTATTTATTATGTTTACAGTATACAGAAGAGAGTACCAGATGTCATTATAGATGGTTGTGAGCCACCATGTGGTTGCTGGGATTGAACTGAGGACCTCTGGAAGAACAGTCAGTACTCTTAACCTCTGAGCCATCTCTCCAGCCCAGGATAGCAGTCTTTAATTCTATCTTTTGAATTCTATTTGTGTGTAGACCTTGATGATGTCATCATACCGACCTTCAGGGGCCTGGTAGTTAGATATTGGTGGTGTGTGATGTGACCCTTCTTTCTCAAAGGAGAATATGCTGGGGTCCCACTTTACCGCTTCGGTGTAGAGCTCCGGAGACTCAAGCTTCAGCTCCTCAAGTGCTTCTTGCTGGGCTTCCAGCATGGCTCTGATGGCGTCCCTCTCTGCCTCATGCTCCTGCTGCTTGTACAGTGCTCACCTCTTCAGCAGAAGAGCTCTTTGCTCACTCTCTTCAGAAGACTGTCCCTCCTGATGTCGCTGTCTTGATTTATCCAAGAATCTCACAGGGGTGATAAAATCTTCAATAGGAATTAGTTCCTGAGTGGCTTTTTCCAGTTTTCGGATCCTCTTTTTCAAGCGGTCCTTTGCTGCTTGATCCTTTCTAGGATCTACCTTCTTCTTCGTAAAAGTTCTGCTCTCATGGGGATGAGCTCCCAGAAGGACAGCATGGAAGCTCTCTGGTGGGTGTGTCTGGCAGATTCTAGGGATCCAACTCTGCAGCCTCAGAGCCCGCAGCATGCAGCATCGAAGGGTAGCCATCGCTTTTCACGCCACCCACAGGCCGGCAGCTTCCCCTTTTTTCTATTTTGCCTTTATCTTTAGGCAGCTTTTTCTAACTTTGGAAACAGTTTATTTAGAAGAAAAATTGCATTTTTAAAGATGTATCACATTTTTGGGGGGCCGGAGTTGAGGAGGGAAATATACCTCTGTTCATTATTTATTACCATAATATTTTATTTGGACTGCTCAGTCAGCTTACTTTCCAATGCCTTGCCTTAGTTTTGGCCTGCATTTTATTTTAAACATTTTTCGAGGTATAGTTTACAAACTGTGAAATGCATGATACTTGGTGTATTGTTTGGTGAATATTGGCAATTATAGATTTTTCGATAACCCTAAATCAGACAAAACCACTCATGCCTTCCGCAGCCTCACAGGCACCTCCTGCCTCTTTCCATCAGTCATTACCACCCCTGACCCCTAGTCCTTGGGAGCAATCACAGTCGGGCTCCATCTACACCTCCTACTTCTCTGTTTTTTGCATTTTGGAAGTAGAAGTGTGAAGTCCCGTGTTTCATGTCAAAGATCTTTGGCTTCTTTGGCTCAGGGTGTTGTAAAAGTCATCTGTTTTATTCCACAGATCAGAGGTTAGTTCTTTTCCATGCCCAGGAAATGTTCCTCTGTGTACGGAGGCCAAGAGTTGCTTATTGAGTCACTTGCCTACAGCCAGATACTCTTCTCTCCACACTTCAAATAAATTGTCCAGGGACATTTTGATGAACATATGTTAATTTTTTAAATTAAATCTCTAGAAGTAGAATTTTTGAGTCTGGGAGCAGATACACATCTCATTTTTAAAGAAAGTGCCAATGTGTTTTCTACAATGTTTATGCCATTTTACGCCCCACCCCCTGCAGGGGAGCTGGAGATATTCCAGACTCCTGTCACTGTGCCATTGCCAGTCCCTCCAACTTCAGCTAAACTGGGAGCTGTGATGTGGTTTCTTATTGTACTTTTAATCTGCATTTCTCTCAGCATTAATGTTGTTAAGCATCTTTTTCTGTGACCTTTATATATCTTGATTTATTAAGTATCTGTTCCCTCTGCTCACTTTTTATTGTATGTATATTGGTCTGTACATATTTGTGTGAGATTATTTGTGTGTGATTGTGAGATATGCAACAGCCTACTTGTGGTGGCAGAGGACAACCCATTTGTCTTCAATGTTGTTTGAGTCAGAATCTCCTGCTGTCTGCCACAAGAAAGCTGTCTCTGCCTCCCATCCTGCTCTAGGACCAATAGGGCCCACAGATGCATGCCATCTCGCTTAGCTTTTCTGGGTCTGAATTTTAGTCCCTGTTCTGTGTGGCAGTAACTTCATCTACTACTCATGTCTCTTGCCCATACGGCTCATTTCAAAGGTTGGGTCTTTTAAATATAGTAATGCAGTATACAGTAATATGTCAGTCAGGAGGAGCTCACACATCTAAGGAGGGTTTCCTAAGAGCACATCACCTAGTGACATTGAGCTAAGATCATTTTCTCCTATTCGCTTTTCTCTTCTGTGACTTGCCTTTTTTTTTTTTTTTTTTTTCTTAATAGTATCTTTGGGTGAAGTTTTATGTTTTAATAAAGTGCTATTTATTGATCAGGATTTTTTTCTTAGTGGAGGGGGAGGTCTCTGCTAATAGATTTTGTAACGGTATCTTTAAAATTTGTTTTTAGGAAAGATTTATTTATTTGTATATATGTGTATTGCCTGAGTTTATGTGCACTTCTTTTGTGCAGGTGCCTGTGGAGGCCAGCAGAGGGCATAGGATCCTCTGAGTTGGAAAACAATCCTAGGTCCTCTGCAAAAGCAGTAAGCACAGTGCTGTTGACCACCAAATCATCTCTCCAGGCCTCCAAAGTGAACTTTCGTTCATCGCAAGTGACGGCAGTGGAAGCACCATTTGCTGGAGACTTTCCTTCTCTCGTTGAACTGGGAACCTTAGTCACGTTCAATGAGTCATGAGAGTATGTGTCTTTGCACTTGCATTTCCATTTCATTGATTTATTCCACTTCTGTCTTAGGTTTCTATTGCTGTGAAGAGACACCCTTAACACTGCAATGCTCATAACAAAAACACCTAGTTGGAGTGGCTTACAGTGTCAGAGGTTCAGTCCATTATCATCATGATGGAGGTATGTAGGCAGATGTAGTGCCAGACTGGTAGTTGAGAGTCCTACATCTTGCAGGCAACAGGAAGTGGACTAAGATACCGGGCAGTATCCTGAGCATAGGAAACCTCAAAGCCCACCTTCACATTTTTTAACAAGGCCATACCCACTCCAACAAGGTCACACCTCTTAACAGTGCCACTCCCTTTGGGGGCCATTTTCTTTTAAACCACCACATGTGCCTTTTTGTTAAAGCCATCCTGTTTTGAAAACTGTAATTTCACAATGTCTTAAATGTGTCTCTGAGTCCTGTTCTAGATTTTACAAATTGATATACTAATTTTGGGTCAGCTTAACATCTTACACATGTGCACACATGTGCATAAGAGTGTTCAGATGCATGCACACACAGCTGGTTAAGTGCTTGAATGTGATTGGATGCAATCTGTAGACTGATTTCAGGAGTTTTAACTATCTCCTCTCCCGATCCACAAGCAGCTTTCATTTGTCACTTAAAGGAAGCTCTTGCTTCCTCTCTTCACTGTTTTTTATGCAGATTGCTCCTATTTTCTTACATTTATCATTATTTCATAATTTTTGATTCTAGTGTAGATAAAATTTCAGATGTTTTATTTTATAGTTGTTCACTGTGATAATGGGGACACAGATTGATTTTTAAACTCTTAATGGTATAGTTTATGAATTGGCTAAATTTTTAAAATTTATCTCAGCTTCTTGTAGTCCTTATAGATGATCCTGTGGCTTGTATATAAAGATGGCCTCATTTCTTTGTGATCTGTGTGGCTACTGTAGTTATTGTCATTATTTTAATGCCATGGCTAAAGTACTCAGGAGTATGGGAAGCAGACTAAAATTAATGAGAATAGTGTTTAGTACTTTTTCCTGTGGTGTGATATTGATGGCAGGCTTTTTTCATAGATGTCTTTTATCAGGTTGAGAATGGTCTCTTCAGTTAATGTTGGATGAAATCTTTCCTCATGAATGGGCGTTCAATTTCCTTAAATCCATTTTCTAAATCTATTTATGTGACCAAATGGTTTTCTTCTTCATTTAGTATGATACGATGAACATATTGATTGATTTTTAAAATGCTATATTAACCTTGTGTTCCTGGGATATAAATGGAATTCAATAAGATGGAAAACCAATAGGGAAATCAGTCAATAAAACCAAAGACAGTTGAGTTTTTGCTTCTATTTGGTGGCCAAGCATGGTGAAGGTTATTTTTGAAAGCTTTATTATCTTTTTGTACAATAAGAGGTCATTCTGGATAAAATGTCATCTTCTTATAATAAGGGATTTAGTTTGCTAATATTCATTTTTATTTTTGTATCTGCATGAGTAAGGGTTATTTTTATTTCTTTTAATATTTTTTCTGGTTTTGATTTTAGTGTCTGTGGTGATCATAGACTCATGTATTTGAACACTTAGTCACCAGCTGGTGGTACTGTGTAGGAAGGTTGTAATTCCTTTAGGACATGCAATCTCTCTGAAGGAAGAGTGTCATCTGGATGATCTTTAACTGGTGATGGCCTTGTCCCCCTTCCTGACCTTTCTCTCTGCTTCCTGTGTGATTAGCTAGCTTCCTTTCAAACCTTCCCCGATACTAAGGACTCTAGCCCTCTGGAATCGTAAACCAAAATCAACTCTCTCTCCCTGAAGTTGGATTTGGTGACCGTGTCGTATCACAGCAGCAGAAAAGTGAACAGTATGGTATCATTTTAACTTCCTGTGATGTGAATAACATGTCCCCTTTCTCTGTTTCCTTTAGAAAATCACTGTTGTTATGGTAAATTAAAGCAAAGAGCAAGCTTCAAGGCCCCCAAGGGGAACTAAACCTTGCATGCTTTACAAACATAAGCATAATTCAACATGAACTATCTTGTAAAAACCTACAGTGAAGAAAAACAGAGCTTAAACTCAACCAGCCAGAAACAGCCTACCAGTTGGGAGTTATACAAGCAGGTACTTCCTAGTGGGACAGGCCAAATAACGTGTAGTAACACATGACCGTAAGAACTGTTTGTATTTTCTCCATACACACTTGGACTTGGCCCTTCGGCTTGATGTTCTCCGATTCAGAACAGCTTCTTCCTCAAACTCTCCAAAATGTTATTCTGCCTCAGATGGTTTTCTTTCACTGTATCATATAATCCCACCCTTAAAAGTTGGACAAAATCCCTAGATACATAGTATTTTTGTAGGAGAAGCTAGTTTTCTTCAAATTATAAGTTCAGTTTTTTAAAGTTGATATGGGCTGTACAAATTTTCTATTGTTTCTTGTCATCTCAGAAATTTTTCTGTGTGTAGTGTGTACCTGTTGGTGTACACGGGCATGGGGGTGTGCATATGACTGCCAGATTTTTTTCTTGGCTGCCGTCTGCCTTATCTTATGAGAGTCTCCCACTGGACCTGGCACTCACTGGTTAGCTGGCCTCGCTGGCCATCAAGCTCTGGAGTCCTTCTGTCTACACCCTCCTCTGTCCTGGGTTATTATTATTATTATTATTTAATCATGGTGCAGACATTTAAACCCAGTTTCTTGCCCATCAGTCACTTCCCGGACTGAACCTTCTCCCTGGTTCTAGATCAGGGTAATCCTTGTCTCAGAAGGCTTTAACTGTTCTAGTATATCTGGTACCTAAAGTGGAATCCCCTCTTGCACCCCTGATACGAGTCACTTGATAGCTCTCATTTGGCTTAACCAAGTTATTAAAATTTGGCTGGCCATTTTATCAATATTTTCGAAGAGACAGCTTTGAGTCTCATTCATTTATTTCTGCTGGTTTATTATTCTCACTTTGTCAATTTCAGTTTATATCTTTACTATTTCATTTCTTCTATTTACTTTAGTAATCTTTTTTCCTACATTTTTCCCCTAGATTCTTAAAGGGGAAGCTTATATCAAAAAGATTAGAGCAACTTTTTTTCTCTGAAACAACCACCTAAGGCTATATATTTTCCTGTAAACATTGCTTTAACCCCACCCATCCCTAAATAGCCTATTTTATTTAAAATATTTAGTTTTTAATTATGTGTATGTGTGTCTGTGTCTGGATGTGTGCATGTGAGTGTAGGTGTCTGTGGAGACCAGGTGCTGGTGTGCCCCCCAGCAGCTGTAGTTAAAGGTGTTGTGAGCCACTCACTGGGGTGCCAGGAATCAAACTTAGGTCCTTGGCAGGAACAGTATGTACTCTTAGCTGCTGAGCCATCTCTCTAGCCCCAAATTTCATTTTTTGTATCATTGAGTTTTAAATAGCTTCCAGTTTCTCCTGTGACTACTTCTTTGCCCTATGGATTATTTAGAAATACACCGTTTAGTTTTGAAATGTTTGGGTATTATAAATATACAGTGTTCATTGATTTCTTTTCTTTTTTCTTTTTCTTTTTCTGTTTTTGGTTTTTCAATATAGAGTTTCTCTGTGTAGCCTTGACTGTCCTGGAACTCTGTAGACCAGACTGGCCTTGAACTCACAGAGATCCTCCTGTCTCTACCTCCGGAGTGCCAGGATAAAAGGTGTGTGTCACCACTGCCTGGCTGTGTGTATTGATTTCTAATATGATTTTATAGCAGAGAACATATTGCGCATAATTTCAAAATAGCAAGACTTGATTTGGTGAATAGAATGTCCTATATTTACCTAAAGTGAATTGACATATTTTAGTTTTTCAGTGTAGCTTGTTAACCAACCACCACTAATTTTTATTTACTGGTAGTGTTGTCTGGTTGGATGTTTTGTTTGGCTGTTTGTTTGTTTTGTTTTGGTCTTCTGGTTCACTAGTTTCTGAGAGTGGAGTATTTAAATGGTTTTCTATAATTACTTTTCATCACCCCCTACTGTTTGGTATAGTTATTTTATTTGCCAATGTGTTCTTATACTCTCTGGTGATTGGGCACAAATACATTTAGGATGGTTATGTCTTCCTGATTAATGGACCTTTTTATTATGAAAAATTTTTCTCTGTTGTAATATGCCTTGTCTTTAATTAGTTTTCCTATAACGTATATTGTATGATTAAGTCAGTAGACATCTTTTTCTGACCATTTACTTTCAACTTACCAGTGACTTTGTAGCCTTTATATTTAAAGTGAAATTCTTATACTGAAAAAATAATTTGATGTCTCTGAGTTTTGAGTCCAATGTAATTATGTCAAGAGAAGTCAACCCAGAATAGAAATTGTGTCACCCAAACTTACCTAGAAGCTGTAGTAACCATGCGAGACTCTTGTTAATTTGTAATAAACAGCATCTTACACCCCACTGTCCACGTGGCCTGAATTCACTAGCCTAGTTTTCCACCTCTAGCCTCATGCTTTCTTGACGGTCCTGATTCAAGGGCGCTTTATAGGCACTGAGAAAGGAGCTTATTCTCCACCTCTGGGGTGGGGGGCAAAAATAACAATAATGACAAAAGAATTTGATCAAGGCTTTCCGGTTGCTTCTGTATAGACCTCTGCTCTTTATGGAGATGCTCTTCTTGGCTAATTAAATACTCTGGCCATCATTAGGAACTAAGATGCTGAGGCAGAGAGACAAGATTGCAATATTTTCTAATAATCTGTAGTCTTCAGGCTACGGTTCTCTAAGATCAATACTTTTATCTTGGTGAGGACAAGGCATGTTCATTTTGCTAATTATTCAGTACTTTGGAAGAGGCCATTGTTTCACACAAATAGAGTGACCCAGTACTTTGTTATAATGAAATTTCTGTCTTAACCAACAGGATTAGCAAAGTTTTTAAAGGCTTTTCTGTTTGTTTTCTTTTAAACAATCACTTTCACAACACACCGTCCCCCATTTTGTTTTTTGAGATCTTTCTATGTAGCTCTGGCTGTCCTGAAATTTACTATGTGGATCAGGCTAGCCTCAAATTCACAGGGACTCACCAGTCTCTGCCTCCTAAGGCTGGAATTAAAAGCCTATGCCACCACACTATGTTACAATAAACCATTTTCAAATATCATTTCAGTCATGGAATTGTGACATTTTGATGACTGTTCAGGCAATCAGTTTGCACTGAGCACTGAGCTCCATCATAGACTTGTAAATTACTTCTGAGGCTCAGCAGCACAACAGGTATGCATACGCTTTCACACAAAAAGCAGCATCTCAAGATGCAGATTCTGAAATGATGCTAACTGCTGATATGTACACGTTGTGGAGGTGTGGTTTTATTTTTTTATTTCATCGAGAATTTCTGGGTCCTGTCCATACTCCCTAGCAGATTCATGACTTCTTCAATTATTGTTACACACATATATGTACATATATAAACACATATAAATATATAAATGCAGACTACTGAATTTATTACTGCTTGCATGTGTATTTGTTTGGGGCCGACCACTTTGGATTAGATAACCTATCATTCCTAGCGGTGACTGATTCTCCCTTCCTTGGCAGCCATTCATTGCCTGTAGCTCTTGATCTAGGGATAGGGCCTTATGAGATTTTCTCCTTCCACATTGCCGTGTCGGCATTGTGCAGATCTCATTTCAGCAGCCACAATTTTGAAATTTCATGGGTGTAGCTTCTTTGTCATATACAGGAGACACTACCTCAGAGCAGAGGTCCTGGTTCTCTGCCTCTCCCACCTCCTCTTCCTTGATGCTCCATAAGCTTTAGGTTTATATTTATTTGGGTGTGTATGTGTGTGTGTGCATGCTCACAAGTGCATATCACAACACTCAACAGAGGTTAGATGACAGCTTTGGGGCTGAGGTCCCTCCTGATAGCTGAAAAAATGGATCATGAGTTTTGATGGAGACATATGTAAAGACCTCCTTAGGCTTTGACAAAGCCAAGCAGCGGTTCTCTATAGACTCTGGACCCATCCATACAGTCCCTTATCGTGGTAAAAACCCACCCTGAGATATGTTTTAAACAGGGTTTATTTGGTGAAAATCGCTTACAAAACAGAGCCGGTTTTAAGAGAAGATGACAGGATGAGATTGCAGCGCGTCGGAGCCTTTCTAAGGAAGATTCTTCATCTCCACGCCGTATGTCCGAACTCCCGGGCAGCTGGGGCGAACTGCGCACTCGGTTGGGGAACTCTCGGGAGAGAATGACGACTTCCTGTCCTGGTCCCCTCCCTCGAAGGTCTACTTCCAGAATCCTTTTCAGTTAACCACACCCCGCTCGTCTCCAGTCCTATGACGCGATCGTTCACATATATAGTTCCTGATTTCCCGCTACAGTCCCTCTCTTTGAGAAAGACTTTCATACCACATTGCCCAGGACCCTTCCCTTCCTGGTGTTGGTGTCCACAAATTGTCTGTCTGTAAAAGTGAAAGACAGAGAAGCTTCATTTCAACATTGCAAAGAGAAATGCCTTGACAAAAATTACTTTGAGGAGAAAGAATTTATTTTAGCCTAAGTTAGCTGGAGAGAATACAGTCCATCATGGAGAGGAAGTCATGGCAGTGGGAGCCGGAGGCAGCTGGTCACATTGTGTGTGCAGTCCGGAAGCAGGGAGAGATGGATGCTTTCTCCTTTGTATTAAGTCTGGGATTCTAGCCCTTGGTACTGTGCAGCTCACAGTTAAATTGGGGCTTCCAACCCCAATTACCATAGTCAACATGGACATCCCAGGCACGCCCAGAGGCTAATCTAATCTAATTTTCCTTAGGTCTGCTGGCAGGCTTGTCAACCAGGTAATTCAAATATCTGTCAAATTGACGATCAGACTAGACTGTGAAGAAATACTGTTCCTTCCCATTAATAAATGTGGCCTATAATAGCTAGGGCTTAGGCAAATATTCAAAACTCTTTTTTATCATTAATTTTGTTATCTTCACATGTTAGAGCAGGAAGACACCCTGGATTCTGCAGCTCATTGTCTCCAGGCAGAACTTTCTTACATAACCTCTCAGACAAACTGTTTTTGTTTGTTTGTTTGTTTGTTTGTTTGTTTGTTTTTTTAGATACTTCTGGAACCTTCTGTATGGTGGCTCTTTTCTCATGAGGCGTCCTGTACGACCACCCTGGCAGAATCCTGCCTCATGTTGATTCAGAATCCCGAGACATATGGAAGTCTCTTCTCCTGGTGGAAAGCTATGACTCTCTGCCTTTTGGGATCATGGCTCCTTGGGAAATCAGCCATCAGGGAAGAAACATTTTCTAAAGAAAATGCACAAATGCCTCTAATCTTAAAAGTGGACTGGACCCTGAAGCTCAGGGCCATAGAACAGTAGTTCAAAAACTCCTGCATCTCAATGCATCTTGTGACAATGCTCAGGTTGCCTTGGGTGCATCAGAGGCTGTGGGCGCTCGCATGGGTGGGTAGAAATCAAAACAAAGAATGGCATATTTGTTTCTACTTTGATTCTTTTCTACCAAGCAATGGACTCAAGGTGTTTTGTTTGAAAAGCAGGATGTCAACAACTTCTGCTTAACTGGAGGCTTCTAAGATGCTGTGGATCCTATTTTGAAGTGGTTTATGTTTGAGCATCTCAGTTCCCCAGGCAGCAGAGGCAGAGTTACATTAGCTTGGCAGGGGACCTGAAGCCATTGGCTACCTCCTTTCCCTGATCACCCTGAGCTGTGAGGTGATCTGTCTTTGAGAGCTGCTCTGCCCCCCATCAATGCAGCACATAAAGCTTCAGTATTCCTGCTCACAAGAACCAGCAGGGGAGTGATTTAATTCCCATTGCACAGATGGGGAAGCAAGACTGAGGAGATAGATTTGCTCTTAGCCAAAAGGGATACAACTGAGGCCGTGTACAATGCTGCTCTGTATGCAATGCATCTGCTCCCACCTGCAAACCCAGGGAACTGAGCATTCCTTCAACTCAGGAAATCAGAAGAGTGTCAACACTGCTGGCCCAATCAAAGTCCATTGTACTGAGCTCTGCCTAAATGCCAAGAGTGGGGCTCAGATCTTCATTGCCGGTCACAGAGGCAACCAGTGGAATGGGCGGCCTCTGTGAAGGAAGGTGACCCTGGGTCCTCTGGGAAGTAGTTTGCCTGATAGAGCATTGGTTGGATGAGCTTCCCCTCTGGAATCATGCCAACTTTATCTAGGACTTGATGCCAGCTGGGTACAGTTTCGAATCCTTAGGGAGGACTTCTCAGAGAGTGCAGCAGGTCAGAAGTATGCCCAATAGTGGGTCCTTCTGACTGCTGGCATATAGCCTCGAGGGACCTGTGTCTTCTTTCAATCGTGCCAATGCCTGTGGCAGCCCTGTACTGATGGCATCTGAGTGCCAACCACAGAATCGAGTCTGGGGCAGGGCTCTGTCCTGGCCTGCCTGAAACAAAGCCATTCATGCTAGCTGCCCTTCCCATGCGTTGTGGGGCTCATACATTGGGAATGTTAACAACAGAAACTTAACACAGAGTCCTGCGGACCACTGGACAGGTGGCTGCTGAGGTGATTTTAGGAGGCATGGAGGTTGCAGTAGCCACCCCAGGTTTCCTGGTGTCAGGGTATTCTCATTTAGCTCCCTTGCAGGCTTTAGTCCCTGGAAGCCTTCTAGTGGCATCCCAGGCTTGGAACCTTCTGGAGATAATGGCATCAAATGGCAAACAAATGAGCTTGTATCGTTATTTTCTCTATTTGTGTCTAGTGACACTTATTTTCTATTTGTGAATGACATGAAACTTTAAAATCAGTGCATTGTTTTATAAAATGTAATCAATCACAGGAAAAATATTAATTAAGCAAAAGGCCAGAGACATAGAAAACTCACCAAGGTTTGCAAAATACTGGTAAGATTGGCAGTTCAGACTTGAACATGATCCCCAACTCTGCCACTTCCTAATTACATAGCCTATGCAGGCCACTTAATTATTGCTAATTACATGAACTAAGAGGTGTGGGAGTTCTCCTTGAACTGTAAGATAATGGTCAATGATTGCTTATTGTTACCGCTTCTAATGGCGATATTAAAATCTACACGTCTCCATCCTGCTGGTGCTTTTCTTGTTACTATGACCACAATGGATGGGCAGAGGCTGTGCAGAGGACTCAATGCCTGACAAAGGAAGGGTGTTCCTGGGGAGGAGTCTGGATGGAGACCCAGCATTAAGGTCAGGCAGGGAGAGAAGGTGACAGACTTTTCCAAAATAAGAACTTCTCGGGTTCTAATAGCTACAAAGCTATCTCAAAGCTGACTGTCTCTTAGCTGGCCAGGAGCACAGGCTGAAGGACTCTGAGGTGGAAACTCTTCTCTCTGTTATAGATGGGAGCAAAGTCCAGATACATGGGCAGTGTCATGGAGCCAAGTCTGGGACCCTTTCAGGACTGGATGTCCCTCTCTTCAGTGCCAGGTGTAAGGATTCCTGGCACTACATGTGGTTGAGCCAACATGGTTCTGGTGGGATGCACCTCATACGGAGGCACATCCCTGGGTGTGGCTGCATAAACCTGCGCACACCCCTTCTCTTAAAAAGAGACTCCACGTTTTGGTCTCTCTCTTCTCCTCTCCTTCTGTCCTGCTTTTCTCTTTCTGTGCCCACCTGGCAACTCTTTAAATAAACCCTCATGTGGCCTTGGTAGTGTGAGTGTGTGTGTCTCTTCTTATGCACAAAACCAACACCAGGGTTGTCATGTGTCATAGAAAGTATATTCTAGGGAGGAGGGAAGCCACATACCCCAATTTGATGCCTCTCTCCACAGGCAGTCCTCATACAAAGTTCATCCTCAGAAGGGAAGAGGACCAAGACCAGCAGCCTTCTGCCCACCCAGGTCAAGCCTGAGGGCTAGCCAAGGTTCTAACCCTTGTAGCTTGGGTAAGACTTCTGTAGCTGGATGTTCTTCCTTCCCAGGGCCACTTTCTTTAACCATGTGCTGTGATGGGGAACACTTCTTGCAGGCATCCCCAGATTTGAATCCTCTTCCCCACAACCAGGCTATTTCTGCAGAAATGACAAGAGAGGGCAGATGTACTCCTAATGGCTGTGGACTGGGGATGGAGTGGGAACCCCAAGCCTGGCTCTTGCAACAGTATCAAATGGCCCCTGTGGTGTCTTAAGATAAAAAGCAATGTGTTACACAGTCACCTCTCACTTGAGTGTTTAAACCCCAGCCCCCAGACAGCATTTAATAACAGAGGTTGTTACTGGAGTTTGAGTGTCAGAGCTTGGGCCTCAGAAGCCCTAATGAGCCAGACTCAGCTACCTGTCCTCAGTAAGACACAGGGAACGTGGTCACACCAGGAGGAGGACCAAATACAGAGGTCCAGAGATGCTCTAATCCATTCTCGAGTCCTGACACAAGGTTGAGGTTTGATGGAGGGCAAGAGGCAGACAAGGTGTTGTTTGTTTGCCACTGACAGACCATTGTCATTGCTCCATTCTCTCAGTTGTCAGAAGTGTGTGAAATCTCTTCCTGGGAGACACGCTTCCTTCTGGCTGGCTCTAGGGCCCTAGCCTTGCTCTTTGCCAGTATGGCTTCCTTAGAAAATTCCAGTTACGAAGGGTCCTTTGTCAATAGTGTGATAGTCAAAGAGAGGGCACAGTGTCATCTAGGGATGGGTCTAATGTGAAGGAAAGAAGTAAGACGATCCCACACCCCAGGGTCAGGCTCAAAGCCCACTCTGAGCTTGTTTATAACATTTTCTGTGCACAGGCACTGTGCTTGATACTAAAGGCCAAGAGTGAACAGAAGTGAGATCTTGGCTTCTCTTTGAACATGGGAGAAAAAGGTACACAAATAAATAAGTAAAGAACTTGGGAAGGTGTGTGTGTGTGAGTGTGTGTGTGTGTGTGTGTGTGTGTGTGTGAGTGTGTGTGTGTGTGTGTGTGCCTTCATGCACCTACCTCTGTGGCAGAAGTGTGCAATACAGCAAGTGGTTAGAAAGGGCCCACTAGAGAAGACAGGGAAAAACTTGTGGGTAGAGGGAGCAAAGACTTTTCTTCTCAGATTGGAAAGTTTTTTCCTCTCAAGTTTCTAGGCAGGGATTGTGGTAGTGTTGATGATGTTGGTGGTAATGGTTATGGTGGTGATAGTTATGTGGTGAGGTGCTGTTGGTAGGGGTGTCTTTTCATTTCATTCCCATGGAAGCTCTTGTCCACAATTTTAGACCTATATGATCTATATGGTCTGGACCTTGAGCTAGCTGGAGAGTGGGAAAGCCTGCAGTGGGTGTGCAAATGATCAGAACAAGGGCTGGGAGGAGGAGAGTGGGCTCTGGGACTCTCTGGAGGACAGGTAGAGAAGACCCTGTGAGCATGGAGCCCAACATGGAGGAACCTGGAGGCACAGTAGCTACCAGAGTGGACTTGTCAGGAGTTAGGAGGTGAGAAGCTCAAAAAAGCAGAGTGTCAGGGTCAGGACTAGTAAGATCAAAGATCCTAAGGTTGGACGGGGGTCCGTGGGATCCAAACGGGAAGTCCTGCTGTGTGTGAGGAATGGCTACATGCCTCGAGGAATGGCTACACGCCTCGACTTCTGGGCTGCTGACAAAGAACATCTCTGAGTTCTAAGAAATGCATCTGAGTAGGATAAGAAAAGCCTGACCACACCAAATGCTGGGGAGGGCTTCAAGGCTGTTATCGAACGTATAAAATGATATTGCCTTTTGAAAACATTTTGGCACTTTCTTACGAAGTTAAACATAGTCCTATCATATGACTTAGGTGCTCCTAGTCATTTACCCAAAACAAATGAAGAAAACATACTCTCACACAGAGGCTGCACATAACACATGTAACAACCTTTAAAGGGTACATTTTCAGCTAACTTACCTCCTCTTCTGTTCCACATACTATGAGATGAGTGATCTCCTGTCAAATGCCCTTATCACCACGATGTTCTGTCTCCTTACAGCCTCTAGAGCAGCTGAGCCAACCATGGGCTGACACCTCCTAAATCAAGAGCAGAAGGAAATCTTTCCCCTCATAAACGGACCTCCTCAGTTATTTCATTACAGTGACATAAAACTAACCCTTACCCACTATTTTGGTTGGTTAATTACCCCCTCCCAGCTTTAGCAAAGTATGATTAGCACATAACAAACTGCACACATTTAAATATGTTGTTAATGACTTTGGACATGTGTTTATATCCATGAGCCCTTAGACAGGGCCAACTCCTTCCGACCCTTTCTCCTGACCCTTCATAGTGCCTTCCCCCAGTCTTCTCAACTGTCCCCTTCCCTGAACAGATCTATTTTCTGTATTTGTGGACAAGGGCAGATTTCATAGAGCCACACATAGACAGACTCACACGGTATGCCCTCTGACATTTTGCTTCTTTCCCATGGTATGGTTATATTGAGATTCAACTATGTTGTACCAATGTTATCCAACATAGTGTTGAATAGTTGTCTGATGTGATGTCATGCAATCACCTGATAGTGGTTTGTGTAATAACCTCAGATTTTGGTTATTACAAACGAAGCTGCTTCTTGAATTTGTGTGCAGCCTTTGTGTGAGCATATGTTTTCGTTTGTTTTGGGTAAACAGTAGGGTGGAATGGCTAAGTCATATGGTAGGCCTATGTTTAACTTCTTAAGGAGCTGCCAACATGTTTTCAAAAGGGAGTATCATTTTATATTCCAACTGACAGCATGTGAGGGTGTATTTCAGGTCCTTGAAATCCTCTTGGGCATTTGGTGTGGTCAGCCCTTTACTTTGCAACTGGTGTAGAGGGTGGGTGGTGACGCTGCATAGTGGGTCTTCATTTGCATCTCCCGAATTGTAACAAGGTTCAGGACCTTTTCAGTCCAGAACTTTCTCGATAGCGTGTCTACTTAAGTACCTTTCCATTTTTAGTTTGGGTCGTGTGTATTCATTGCCTTGTCATTAAGGCTCCTTGCGTGTTCTAGAAACCTGTCTTCTCTCAGATAAAGTGACATCATTGTTTTTTCCTCCCAGACTGCGGCCTGCCTTTTGGAGGGTTTCTTTTGCTTCATATGGAAATCAAATTGTTCTAACATCTTGTGTTGAAAGATTATCCTTTCCTTATTGCGTTGGCTTGGACCTTTTCACTAAAACACAACCTCCAAACAAAACCCTAATCGAAATGCCATCTATGTATATATAGACTGTCTTCTGGGCTCTGCTTTGTCCTCTTGGCCTGTGTTTCTATTGTCATGGCCATGCCAAGCTGTCCTGGTGGCTGACACTCTTAAAGTCTTGCAAAAGTCTCCAAGCTTGTTTTTCAAGGTTGCTCTGGATAGCCTCACCACCTGTTCCTCCATAGAGTTCAGAATCAGCTCACTCCTGCTTGCCTTTCTGTGGGATGATGGCTCCTATCAGCTTGGGTTTCTTTGTTACTCACCTCAGCAGGATAGTGTGCTGGTAAACAGTGGATAGTGTTCTATATCTCTCTTCTTCTTTCTCCCCCTGCATGCCCTACCTCCCACAATGCCTAGAGCATTGGTTCTCAGCCTGTGGGTCACAACCCCTCAGAGGGGAGGTATTAAATGATCCTTTTAGAGGGGTCACCTAAGACCATCAGAAATATCAGATTCATAACAATAGCAAAATCACAGCTAAGAAGTAGCAACAAAAATAACGTTATGGTTAAGGATCACCACGACATGAGGAACCGTGCCAAAGGGCTGCAGCATCTGGAGGGCTGAGGACCGTTGCCCTCAAGGAATGCTTCTGGCCATTAGCACTTTTCTTCTCTGGTCACAGCCTTTGGTGAGTGGGCTTCACAGCTGGGCACCCCTCACGGTTATGCCATGACTCTGGTTTAATGAGCTAGAAGTCTTCTCACACGGTGGGAGTAAACTACCACAGTCAGCCAGAACGGACTAAGAACGAGTTTGTAAGGAAGACCCACACAGCACCTCTTGGCAGTGTACCCTCTGGCCGCCTCCCCATCTGCCATGCCGTGGAGCACCCTCGCTCTTATTTTTATTTTCACTCTGAAATGTCGGGCAGACTTTGTGTGATTGGATGTTGGAGAGTCTTGCTGAATGCACAGGCAGTGTACAGACACAGCGCCTACCAGCAAACCACATTAGACTCCAGTCAGGAGCAGGGGGGAGGCTTGAGGTGTGGAGAGGACGTGAAGAGACAGCAGTGAATGGCTGAGAACGAGGTCGTGTTGCATGCTGCAACCTCATGCTTGCCCTGGCGTTGCTGACAGGCAGAGGCATGCATAAAAGCTGCCATGTCCCCAATCCTCCCCGTTCTTGTTTCCACCAGGGTCCCTTCCTCAAATCTTCACCATCAACTCAAAGTCTCAGCGTCCCTAGGCTACCCCACCCCCAAATCAAGCTCAAACAACTCCAGTACTAACAAGAAAGATCCTGATTCTCTGAAGTGAGCACATGTAGCGATTTAATTAATTTAATATTTTTTTATAAACCAGAGCTGTCTTTCAGAGGGATATCCTTGAACTGTGCCAGGTGCCAGCTCTCCAGAGGAGAGCAGGACCTTTGTGAGGGGCAGGAATAAACCTGTCACCCATGAGGCAAAAGGTTCTAGAATCTAGCCTGTGAGAAGAGTAGGAAACTCACTCTGTATGCCAGGAGAGTTCCCAAGGTGGTGGGCACTTTTAAGGTGGGCGCCTGAAGTTCAAAGCCTTAAATCTTAGGGAGAGAAAAAGAAACCATTTTATTTATTTTGTGTGCATGGTCATGCATATGGACAGGCATGTCACTGTGGGTATGTAGACAAGCTAGCTCTCTTCTTCTGCAGATGTGCATGTTATGTTTATTTATTTATATGTGTGTATACTGTATATGTTCATCACGTTTTCAGATTGCCGCCATTTCACAGGTAAGAAAACTGAGACTGTCTCTTTCAGACAATAAGCTTGAGCTAGCAAGTTGAAGAGCAGGACTCTGAACCCAAGCAGCCTCATCTCATAACCAAACACAAGCAAAGAAAATCATCAAATGTACTCATGTTAAACACTGGATGGAAATATTTCAGGACCTTCAGGATAGGCTCTGCTTTAGTTTTTCTTTCAATATTTAAGTTCAAGTACACTGCAAAGGCATAGCTGACATGTCCTTTCCATCCTAAAGTCAGTATGCAATGATAAATGCAAAGGCTCTACCCTGCACACGGTCTATCCCCTGCCCCCCCCCCAATGCTGGCCCAGTGAACAGCGGCCACAGTGCTCTTTGCCCTGTCACGCATTCAGGAAGCTAAATAAGACTTTACTGAGGACAATAGCACCCGTCAGTTATCTGTGCTTTAGTGTAAACAATAAAATTCTTATTATGTACTCAGAATCCACAAAGCCATTGCCATGGAAACTGTTTTCATGTCTGTATCTTTAATGACTAGGTAATGAAAGAAAGAATGCAGTTACAACTTCATTACTGGTTTAAGAAAAAGGAAAGGACACACACACACACACACACACACACACACACACAGAGCTATAAATTTGAATTATGGTCCTTGTCACATTTCGGAACATGAGGAACACTGCAGAGACATGCTCAGACTGTCATTTTAGACTGAGTGAGTCATAGGGAAGCAAAAAGCACATTGCCCAGATCCTGCTCACCACGGTGGTGACTGGGGCATTGTCTTTTAGGCTTTTTGTGATTTTAATAATTTCAGTCCAAAACAATTCCCTATGCAGAAAACGTATTACCCAATTTGGGGAGCAGAGAGGGGAGATTTACATTGCTTCTCTCAGATATTATGTATTGGTTTGATCTGTATCGTACGTGAGAGGGTCTGCCCACAATGGCTGTCTTCTGCAGGACTTTCTTATCATGGCCAGCATGACAGATAAGGATTGGGTGTTCTGTAGAAGAATTGCTTTCATGCTCATAAAAGCTTGTCTGATCATGGCATCTAATCGTCAAGAGAAATCAATTCTATGTCAATGGAAGTCCCTTAAAAATGACTGTTACAAGAATCATTAACATGGAGCTATGACATCTCCCGCCTGACAGCCCAGTTAAAATATGTGCAGAGCTCTGAGGCTCCATCAGGCAGTAGAGCCCAGGAAAAGAAGGGGCTAAGATACTAACCACACCCAAAGTCACCACCATATATTCTGGATCATTCCCTGTGCATGAAGGCCAGGGCTGGAGTTCACACCTGATCCCCCACCTCATGCCATTGCTGGGATGTGCAGGCAGACTTTAGACAAGAAAGAAAGAAGCTCAGCTGTAGTTTGATTTTTTACAGAGCACAATTTAATTTTTAATGTGCGTGTGTGCATGTGTGTGCGTGTGTGTGTGTGTGTGTGTGTGTGTGTGTGTGTGTGTGTATACTGAGGTCAGAGGACAAATTCCAAGAGTTGGTTCTCTCCTACCTCGTTGATTTGGGGGTCTCTCCTGTTGAACTGTCTACTAGGATCCTTAGCCAGAGACCCTTTCCACAATCTCCTGCCTCTGCTACCCATGTGGCCACTATAGGAGCGCCAGAATTACAGATGAGAGCTACCACATTTGGTTTTATGATCTGGCCTCCTGGGACAGAACTCAGGTCACCAGACTTGTAAAGCAAGGGCATCTACTGCCTGAATCATCTCACCAAGACCTCAGAATCATTTTAAAACCACACCAGCATCCTGCCAATCCTGGGGTATACCCACTCTTGCCTGGTTCTTTAGTGCTTAGGAACTAACCAGATCCTTCCACACCAGGCCCTATCATCTGGGGTTATCATGAACTCATAAATAGTGGCAGCTCCCCCCTGAGAATTTTCTGGGGACTGTGTGCTAAGAAAATTCACCAGAAAGAGGGACATTGGAGAACACGTGTATATTACTTTCAAATGCCCTTGAGGGGAAAACATCTGTTTGTCTATAAAATGTATTATTTATTTGTTAAAGCTCTTTCACTAAAGAGCCTGGGACATTAAGTTTTCTTCTTTTCCTTTCAGTGTAGCTATAAGTGCTCGAGGGTTATTACCCTACATTTCCTTAGTGAAATTTCTAGAAGACAGGTGCTGTTCTATCACAGACCTTCTTTGCTAACTTGAGACAGGGTCCTGGGAAATTTCCTTCTCCAGGTATGGCTTCCTTCTCTGTCTGTTGTGTGTATTAGGCAAGAGGATGGAGGAGCTTCCTGCGTTGATATTTTATGACTTTTCAGCTTTTCTTCAGAGTCTAGCCTGGACATCATGTGTGCGAGGCCAGTACAAGAGTTAACTTCCTGAAGATCAGCTGACTCAGGTCGCACCTCACAGTTCTAGAAGCTGGGGAGGTCTGAGATGAAGGTGGGATGGGGAGCAGGCTTGTGCTGAGGGTTGTAGACTGTTGACTTCTTGCTGTGGTCTCCCAGGGCAATGCTCTGAGATTCCTTTAATTATGCCACTAGTCCCATTCATGAGGCCTCTTCCATCATGACCCAGTTATCTTCTAAAGTTCCCACCTACTTCCTAGAACCACTCTGCTAGATCTTCAGGTTCAGCAAATGCATTTTGGGGGACATTAGTATCCAAACATGGCATATGCTGTAATCCAGTGGTTAGAAAAGACATTTTTAGGGGCTGGAGTGATGCTTCAGCAGTTAAAAACATTTGCCATTTTTGCAAAAGACCTGGATTCAATTCCCAGCACCTACACAGAGGCTTATAACTGCTTATGACTCCAGCTGTAGGGGATCTGACGCCTTCTTCTGGCCTCCTTGGACACCTCATGTACATGGTGCACATACATCCATGCTGGCAAACATTCATACACATCAAATAAAAAAGGAAAATCTTTTTAAAAATGAAGAGCTCTTTGAAAGATCAAAATTTTTTAGTGTCACATTTAGTGAGGAAACTCCCCCAGAATGCACATTTCTAATTCACTCAACAAATCTTCCTTGAATCTGCCGTATACTAGATATCCTTGCTGGCTCAGGACAAGGCATGCCTATTAGGTGTCTAGAAGAACACACAAATCAGTGGTGTGTGTGTGTGGGGTGGATAAAGACTGGCTACAGAGAAACAAATTAATATGACAAATGTCAAAGAGTGATTGAGCTTCACAGAGAGGGATAGGGACAGTGGCCCAGGGTCAATTCTTAGTGATGTTCTACTGAACTGAATAAGGGGTTGGCAGCTGGAGGGGGAACACAGGGAAGCCTTTGGTACCCCAGGACCAGAGCTGGGATGTCTTTTATATACTGTTAAGAGAGAAGATGAAGATCTAGGAGGAGATGGAGGGCAATGACATCACCACTGAGACAGTACTTCTCCCAGGAGCTGGGTTCAACCTTTTCAGGACACAAAAGGGACTGTGTGTGAAACTAAGGCTGCTGAGATGGTTCTTTGGCCACAGGATGGGTAGAGTGTGCCCAAGGTTGATCCTTTTTTCTATTGAGGATGAATACTAGGTGAGGAAAGCCCACACATGTGCTTGTGTGAGCATATGTGGTCATGTGTAAGCACACAGGTATGTGGACACAAATACCTGAAGGTGACCTTGGTAGGGAGAAGAACCTATGGAACAGAGATGAGCTGGTACCCATGAACTCTTAAGCTGGGGGCCTGCAGCTGCCTTCCTGCATCATGGATACAGAATGATGCTCAGTGATGGCCAGGTGCTCAAGCATGGGAGATGGTTAGCACATACCATAGCACATACATATTGCTTTAGGGATACCCTAGTGTGCTCATCAGAAATGCTTTTAGGTGTTGGGACCATGGACGAGATATTTTTCTCTCCTTTAAGTGGTATACATATTCTAAATACCTAGTCCCCAGAAATATATCAATAAATATTAATTACAGCTTTTTAGAAGAAACAAAATATGGAGGGAAAGACTACGACTCCCCACCCTCCTCTGTCTCTCTTTCTTTGGAAGACTAGTTTGAGGTTTCCTGGTGACATTCCAGGACAACATCTGTATTAACTGGAGAGTCCTTCCTACAGCTAAAAACAAAACAAAACAAAAAACCTAAACTTTTGTTTTGGATAATTGGAATGCAAAGAAAAATTGTGTCCACACAGTGGTAAGTTTACACATCCTATTTTTGCCCATTTCCTCGTCAACATTCATTGCATCATGTTACCCTGTTGGAAAATAAGAAATGAACCTCGGCACATTGTTATAAACTGAGTCACAGAACTCATTGGGGTTTCACCAGCTTCCCTACTCATGCCATCCCCCTCCCTTGGGATCCAAACTGATAAACCAAACCTGAATTTAGCCAATTAACTCTGGAGGATCCCTTGGTCAATATGCAACAATTGCTTTTGTTATCTCTCCCATGGGGTCATTGAGAGGGAACGGAGGTAATCAGTGCGATTACACTGTATAAAGTGCTGGACCATATTAGGTACATTATGATGACAGTGATTACACAGGTCAGTGGGGCTAGCCCACTGGGTGAGTTGCAGAGAAGGTAACAGAAACTTCTGTGTGAGTGTCTCACTGTCCTTTGATGCTCAGAGTCTCATTGACTAAAAGCAGCTCTGGTTACTCTGGTCACCAAGTGTTTACTATTCTGTCAAGAATGGTTAAGTGGGTTTACTGGTTTTTCTGGCTTCAAGAATAAAGTACAAGTTAGGAAGCTTGTGGGTGCATTCAACTTTATTTTTTTTAACATTTAATTATTAACTTTTTTGAGTATGTGTATTTCAGTGTGTGCCATAGCATATATGTAGAGGTCAGAGAGCACCTTGGGCAAATCAGTTCATTTTCCACCATGTGATCTTGGGACACAAGATTATGCCAGCAGGTTTGATGGCAAGAGCCTCTACCCACTGAGCAATCCCACCAGCCCACACCCAATCTTCTGACACCGAGAAGCAAACATTACCAATATATAAAGTTCACACTTAATTTAGTTACAAAAATTGCAAACATTTTCATACTGTTTTAAGTAAGTTAGGATCTTATTGCTGCCTGTGTTCACTCACGGCTATCTTCAGCTGTGTGTGGCTTGAGGGCTGCAGGGGACATGCTTGAAAGCAACAGGTATCACTGGACCTGGAAACCACACATACAAATTAAAGTATCAGCAACCTCCTTTGGAGGAGCTGCAGAGACGCTGTTCTTACCTTACTCAGTTCCTCTGGCTTCTGTCCAGCAGTCCCTGGTATTCTCTGGACTGTTCTGTGCCTCTCTTCTCCATGGCTGTCATCTATGTGTGTGTCCCTGTGATAAGACCCAGCACAAACTTGCTTACATCTGCTGAGACCTACTTTCTAAATAAGATTCTGTGGAACATGAATTTGTAGAATACTATTCTACCTACTACAAATTCCAATATAATTTCCTTAATACCACCCACCAATTTAAGGTACAAAACTTTTTTATTAATTTTAGTTTATAGATAGAAAAACCAAGGCTCAGAAAGGTAAAGCTGTGCCCAAACCCCAATACATTCATGAAGCCATGCTGAGACCAAGGCTTCCCAGACCCTAAGCTCTTTTTCATTCTTAAAGGCTTCTCAAGCTAGATCCAAGTATGTATTTCTGGGATTCTTCTAAGTCTCATTAATAATTTTAGGACTTTATTCTCTTATAGAGAGTACCATGGTCAGCACTGTGCTAGAGTCAGGCCAAGAATAGGAGATGACTGCATGTAAAAAAGCACTTGTTCTTCCAAACAGGGCCACTCCTGGGGCAGACACACATCATGCCTGGGATACGCTGAACTGAGAGGACAGGTTTCCTCAGGGCAGGGTGGATCTGGCTTGTCAGATGTGCAGGGGTAGATGTCCTGGGCACAGCAGCCCTGAGAGACTCATTTCAAGATTCTGCTTAGCTTAAGCACAGCATCCCTGTCACATTAAATCTGTGTTTTTAATTGGACTTTTATGGGTTTTATAGTTTTGGTTGTATTTAATCTTTAATTTTGTTTTGGTTTTTATAGATGTGTAAGAGTAACAAACAGAAATAGGGTTGTTCCTAATTTGTAGCTTGCTCATATTTGAGTATAATGAAAGGAATTAAGCCCATCATATTAGCTGAGGGGAAAAACCCTCCACCCTTTTGCTTCTGGATTTCACCCTTGCTAGCTGCCAGCAGAAAAGAGAAATGTGTGATGTCACCTCGTTTTAGAGTGAGGCAAACAACCCTACAATAGATCTCACAGACAGAGGAACCAAGAAGACCCCTCAACCATCCAGGACTGAAAAAACTACCAGGTATAGAGAAACATGTCAAACTTGTGTGGAACTTAAATTATTCATTGACACACATAATATCTCAGAGCAGGGGAGACTAATTAGGTTGGTTAAGATCTAGGCTCCAGATACATGACCAGGACCTGGGTTGTCTTTTCATACTCTTCCCCATAGTTCAAGGACAGTGATTCTCAATCCAGCATTTGCTCAGGGCCCGTGATAGTTACCAGCAGATTCAAGGGTGCGAATTTTTTCCATTCATGTCCAGAAGAAACATGGCAATCTGAAAGAAACCTGTTAGCTCCAACTGGACCTCTAAAGCATCCTTGGACCTAGAGAAAGAGGTGAGTGAACTTGTTGTTTTGATGTGTTGGGTATTTGAGGTTACAAGAGGGGCATGGAATGGGGATAGCAGAGGTGGCAAGCCCCATCCCCTGGAAAGAAAATGATCATGGTGACTTATAAAGAGTAAAGGAATGCTGGATAAAAAATACCCCAAATACCAAAGCTCATGAGGCGTCCTAGTTGCCTTTCTGTGGCTGTGATAAATATTCTAACTGAGAGAAACTAGGGAAGGCAGGGGTTTATACCACCGGGGGCTGTGACAGAGACGCCGTGGAGGAATGCTGCTTAGTGGCTTACGTTCAGTCCCTGGTCACAGGCCTCCAAGGCCCTTCTGCTCAGAGCTGGCACCACCCACAGTGAGCTGGACCTGCCCACATCAGTCACTACTCAAGAAAACAGCCCACAGTCTTGTCTACAGGCCAGTATAATGAAGGCTCGTTCTCTGTCGAGGTTCCCTCTTCCTAGATGACAATGGCATGTGTTCAGTTGACAGAGAAACCTAAGCAGCAAGGAGACAAAGCCATGGCTGAGGTGACAAGCTCTCACTTTTCTTGCTGGGTGACCTCTAGCAAGTTGTCTAGTATCCTCGCCCCTCAAGGTCCCACCAGGGACCATGACAGTAGTATCTATATCAGAGGGAGGTTTTCTTCTTCTTCTTCTTCTTCTTCTTCTTCTTCTTCTTCTTCTTCTTCTTCTTCTTCTTCTTCTTCTCCTTCTCCTTCTCCTTCTTCCTCCTCCCTCCCTCCCTCCCTCCCTCCCTCCCCCCCTCTCTCTCTGTCTCTCTCGAAATTAAATGAAACAATATAGCATCAGTGATTAGCTCCTGTCTTGGGCAGAGATGTGATTTCAATTTTAGCTATGATTCACAGTAGTTTTTAACATGGATCTCCAAAAAGAACCAAATAATGATGGAGAACAATTTGGGGTGTGGGGGGTTGTTGGATAAATGCCCTGAAGTCACAACCCTTAGCAATGGAGTTTGTGGAAGAGAATATCAACTTCCTGGATGACTGAGTCAACACATGTTTATCTGTCCTAGTTAATTTTTATTTCAATTTGACACAATCAAGGGTCACCTGTGAAAGGGTGGTCTCTCAGATTAGACTGGCCTATGGTGTGTCTGTGGGAGCTGTGTGGACTGTTGATTGTTGAGGGAGGGTGATGCCATCCCTGGGCAAGTGGTCCTGGGTTATATATGAAAGTTGGCTGAGCATCAGCCAGAAGAAGCAAGCCAGTGAACAAGCAGTTCTTTCCTGTGGTCTTCATGAGTCCCGCCTTGACTTCCCTTGATGGACTGTGACCTGTAAGCCATAGAAATCCTTTCTTTCTTCATGTTGCTTTTTGTCAAAGTGTTTTATCACAACCATGGAGAAGCTAACTAGAATAGCACCTGTGTGACTGTGTGTGTGCGCATTACATGCATAAGGTTGTGAAACGTATGTGAAGCTGGGGGTTGTGTGTGTTCGTGTGTATGTGGGGAAGACAGGCATATGTGTGACAATGACAGTGTGTGTGTGTGTGTGTGTGTGTGTGTGTGTGTGTATGGAAGAGTGCTGTGTGTTCCCAGATACAGCTCCTGGAAGCTATGAAGCCGAGGATACAAGATGCTATGGTGACCTATGAGGACCAGGACCTGTGACCTTTAGACCCTACTAGCATCCATGCATGTTGTGATTGACGATGAATCATGATTCAAGATGAGTTCTTGTCCCAGTTCTTCCAAGAAGTGGACTGCTCTTTACTACTGACTAAATTCAAGAACTAGAAAAACCTAGGGTGTGATTCCCAGATGCATGGGGAGGGAGAGCGATTTTCTTCAGATAGTTGAGGAAGCATGGACAACAGTCTTATTTGCTGTTCGGGGAACGAAGTAAAGAGAGAGAGAGAGACTTACAGACACACACACACACACACACACACACACACACACACACACACACACACACACACCAGTGCAGGGGAAGGAATCCTTTATGTGAGAGCAGCATTTTTCCTCTAGAATGAATGGCAGGACTCTCTCCCATGGACCATCTGTGAATCTGCAGCACGGAGGACTCAGAATAGTTTCTGTAGATGAGAATGTGAAAAGACAAATTTGAGTGATGTCTTCTCAGGGCCCCCTGACTGAGAACTGTGCTGGAAATAGGATGTAATCAGAGATGTACAAGAGCTATGCAAGTGGATGCTTCTCACAGTATACTCACAGCACCCAAAGATAAGAACATGTCACTTCCCAGAGATGACAACTGATTAAATCACATTACGTTCATATTCTGGTTCTGGCCCACAGGCAAGTTCTAGTACAGTGAGAGACTCTGTCTCAAGAAACTAAGTGGATGATACCCAAGGAATGACAGCTGAGATTGGTCTCTGGCCTCTTCATGTGCACGTGTGAGCTCACCCCCCCAAAACACACACGCGCGCGCGCGCACACACACACACACACACACACACACACACACACACACATTGAAATCAGGAAGGCAAGGCCATTTTTTCCTAAAACAAAGAAAGAAAGAAAGAAATAAACAAACAAACAAACACAATGATAGATAAAGTTTGCCATGGCCTTAAATGGATTCCCAAGCCCATAGAGAACATGGGCAACAGTAGCAGAAGCTCTCCTGATTAGAAGCTTCAGAAAAGAGAACTTGAACCTGGTAGAGCCCCTGTATGTGCAGAGGCCTACAAAGAGAAGTCCCTAAACATGAGAGGCCCAATGCTACTGTTTTTTCTCACAGATTACTGAACGGGCAAGCATTTTTTAAAAAGTTATTATTTTTGCTTTTTGTTTCATTTTGCAGGTAGAAGGTGTATGGAAAGGTGCTGGCTGATATAGTCCTTCACGCATGCTGCTCCAGGGCTCATATTATGGAGGGGGTGGACAGCAGCCATATGTAGCTCCTTTAGTTAATTCGCTCCAGCTTCCTCTCAGCATCACTAGACACAGAAGCAGTACACAGGCATATATTGTGTATCCACCTCCCATAACACATAGTCAAACATCTATGATAAATTGCATATTCCCTATGCCTCATAGTGGTTCTTACTATTGCCATTAATTTTCAATAGTATTCTGACCAACATGCCTTACAGACAGTGAGCATAAGAAAGCTGGAATGACTGTATTAATGTTACATGAAATCTTCAAGCCAAACAGAACTGCTAGGAACCAAGGTGGACAATGATAATGATGATAGGGTGTCATGGCAGGAAGATATGAGTTATAAATGTAGATCTGTGCAGACAGAGCTACTACATACATGAAGCCAGACAGACATAAAGAGGATGCAGAGGAATGTTTTGATACAGTTGGAAGCTTCAGTACTCTCATCTGGCCCTTGATATACAGAACTTGATTGGTACAGTTAACCGATTAGGTTTGGGTGACATTTATGCTATACAGTAAGAGCAGAGAACGCATTCATTTCAAGGACACACTGACCATTAAGGAAGATAGACCATATGCAAGGACATAGAACAAGTGTAAAGCACCTGACAAACCTGAAACAATTTGTAGTATGTTCTTTGACCATGACAAAAACAATTAATCACTTACAAGATGATCTCTGGGATGGCTCCAGGCATTTGGAAATTAAGCAAGTCTTTTTTTTTTTTTTAAATTGACATCTTCATTGCACATATTCATTGTATATGGTATTGTGTTGCATGTGTAATTTTTATATAAGTATACATTATACATTAAGCACATTCTCTGTGTGTTTCCAGATTGTTCCTGCTTTCATCATTTCCTTAGACAACTTTGCTCCTACTGCCAGGTCCTATAAAAATGCACGATTATCCGCACCTATATGAAGTCTAGGAACCTTTTATGAGAAAAATCAGATGTTATCTGTCTTTTTGAGACTGGTTTAATTTCGTTTTCCTGCAAATGATGTATCATCTTTATGGCTTAAAAATACCACTGTGTATATATTCCACAATTTGTTTATTCATTCTTCTGTTGTTAGATGAATGTGCCTAAATAACCCATAGATTCAGGAAGAAATTAGGACATATTTTGAATTGAACGAAAATGAAAACATAACTTGTCAAAATTTGTGCAGTTCAGTAAAGCAATGCTGAGGGGGTGAGCGACAGGCTCTGGGGTGCTTCCTGTCAGGAAAGAGGCAGGCTCAGGCTGGAGAGAGAACGGAGTGGGTCAGGGGCTTGCTGTGCAAGTGTGAGAATATGAGTTAGAGACTCCAGAACCATGTAAAGTGAGACATGGTAGTGCATACATCTGTAACGCCAGCATCACCGTCAACAATGGAAGGCAGAGATGGGAGAATCCCTGAAGTTCTCAGGTCAGCTAGCCTGGCATATGCAGTGGTGAACAGGAGACACCCTGTCTCAAAGCGAGCAGGAAGGACCAGCACTCAGGTTGTCCTGACCTCCACACAGAAGCCATCACAAGGTGTATACCTGCATCCATGCATGAATGTAAAGGCAAAACTCCTTGATAAAATTTTATAGAATCAAATCAGCATAAAGAAATACACTTGTTCTAGAAATCCAACTTGTTTTGGTGTTAGAATATTAATCACTGAAATTTACATTAATGGAATAAATCTGAGTGATCATCTCCATAGAAGCAGGAAATAGTACTGAACAAAATTAAACATGAATGTTGGAAAGCTTTCACAAACCAGGAAATGGACCAATTTCCTCTGACTGATAGAACATGTATGTGAAATCCAGGGGTGACACCATCTTGATGCTGAAGCAGCAATGGCAGTTCTTCCTGGGAACAGTAGATCAAGGATGTCCACTGTCACTTCTGTTTACATTATCTCTGAAATCCGAAAAATTGTGACAAAACCTAAGGAGAGGCTTACAGACTGCAAAGAAAGACTCGAAAGCGATCATCTTTATTCTTGGAAGGTGTGTTTGGGAACATGGCAAATCTCAGGAATCTCTAACAAGATTCTAGACTGTAGCACTGTTCTCTCAAACAAGGCAGTATTCAAGGGTCAACAACAGTTTTATGTACCGGCAACAGACAATTAGAAATTGGGATGTTTAAATACCATTTACTAGAGCTGAGGAAATGGCTCAGCCAGTGAAGTGTTTGCCTTGAAAGTACAAGGACCTGAGTTTGATGCTCAAAACTATTTTTTTAAAGCAAAAAACAAAAAGCTGGGCATGGTGACATGCACTTGTGAACCATGTGTTGACGAAGAAGAGGAGAGAAGCAGATACCCAGCCTACTTGATGAACTCCAGGTCAGTGAGAGGCTGTCTCGCAAAGAAAGGACAGCATCAGGAATGACATCTGAGGATATCTCCTGACCTATAAGGAGCTGACATAAAACTGTCCTGCAGAAATAAGCTTTATCAAGACAGCCTCATGACCACGGGGCCATGATTGGGTCCTGAAGTGGGTTGCGTTATGAGACACAGAGCACTGTGCCAGAAGCAGCAGCCTGGGAATTGGAAGGGGGGGAGGGCTCCTGAGAGAGAGAGAGAGAGAGAGAGAGAGAGAGAGAGAGAGAGAGAGAGAGAGAGAGAGAGAGAGAGAATATACAAAAATGTCTTACTTTCATAATTGTTTCCAAGGAGGTGGGAAGCCTGGCCATATCTTTAAGCCATAGTTTGTTGGGAGTGGAAGATACAAGGAAGAACATTTGTTTACAGATGGTAGAGGATGGAGCCGTGAGGTGGAGACCTGATGTCTGAGGAAAAGAGCCACAGCCAGGAGCTCTGTGAGCTAACATTCCGGCACACATACACATGCGTGTGTCTCCGTGTCCCTGCTGTATAGTCTGTGAGAGTAAGGGGCTACTTTAGGATCCACTCTGCTTTCCTTCTGAATGCTTCCTTCCACACACGGCTTGCAGCAGCAGCCAAGTCAGGAAGCCGTGTGTATTATGAGGATTCTCACACTCTTCTTGTCCACTCTAGTCTTCCTTGCTGCTCTTCTCCAGAGCAAGAGGGAGAAGATACTGACTTGGGCATACCACTTGATTTCTGGCCAGGCTTCTGACACACTACTTTTTCTGACTCTGGCTGCACAGTGGGTGCTCACCCAGAGCAAACCCACACATGTTGTGGAGTATCTCTCAGGAGTCACTGTGTCTTTCTTTCCCCGCTTTGACTCAGGACCAGTCACCTGGATCATGTGACCTTGGAACAGCTTGGCATTGTGACAGGTAAATTCTTCCAGGTTGAGTCTGGATTCTAATGCTTCTCTCTTCACCCCTTTCCATTGCCTCCCCATAAACAACCTCGTTCTGTAAAAAGCTTCTGCTACACTCACATTGCAACCTATCCTTGGGCCCTGACATAAACACTCACCCATTTCCAGCTCCTTCAGAGGCTTCCAGTGTCTGTGGTTGAGAGGACACTGTGGGAAAAGGCAATGTCCACCAACACTCCAGGACCTAATGCTCCAGAAAGTGGGAAATGCAATCAGTGTTTAGTTTGTACTACTCACCCCTCTGGGGTATGTGACCTCTACAAGCCTCAGTCTTACCACCTAGCTATTGGGTGTCACAATATCGATGTGAGACCCTGAAGGTACATTCACCTTTGCCTTTCTTATCCAATATAGAAAAATGCTGACTCCCTTGTCCTTTGGGAAGCATCCCTTGAGAGCTCTGTGACCAAACTCTACTTACTGGCTGATTAAAGTATTGCTTATACAATGTATTTTAAAAATTAATGTAGCAAGATAATAATACCTGGTATTGATATAGTCTGGTCTGTTATCTTAATTATGCTTTATGAAGCTACTATAAAAGTGTTAAGTAAGATTACTGCAAATTAATTAATATTTATTATGCTCCTGCAAGCTAAGTAGTACCTTCATAAATCAGGTAGAGGGAATTGAAGACAATTCTTCATGAATTTGTAGGAGCTGGTGCCATCGGGGCGGCTGCCTTGCAGCAAAATTAACCCTCTGCTGTCAGCCAAGACTGCTGGAGACATCAGGGACCTTTTGGGGCAAATGTTGGCAGGAGTTGAGAGCTGAGGATTTGCCTAGGACCTGGAGCCCTGTGGAATGTGCAGCCAATGAGCGTCTACAAGGTTTGAACAGTGGTTTCCTGCTCAGTGAGGTAGGTTTTACTGAGTCTCATGACCAGCTTCCTGACCTGCCCTTTGCCTGTAGTCCATGCAATTCTTTCAGGAGGAGGGGGAGGGGCGGATGGGATCAGAGATAGTGATGGTTCTGACCGGACACAGCCTCAGCTCTGTCCGCTAGGTTGATATACACTGAGCAGTGTCCTCTATCTTGCCCCTGCTTTGAGTTCCATGGTGGTACCAGATTTTGGTGTCTGCACAGACTTTGATTGACATGATCCAGCATAAACATGCTTTCATACAGCCCTGTCACTCACCATCATTTACTTTCTACTGTTTCAGAACCAATTTATGTTTGGTTCTCTAAGGAGCCTGGCCAAGTTCAGCCAATGCAGGAGAAAAAGGAATTGTTATTTTGTCTACAAGTCTACCATGAGCTCAGAATATTCTCTCTCTCTCTCTCTCTCTCTCTCTCTCTCTCTCTTTCTGTGTGTGTGCATGTGTGCTCTTGTGTAAACATAAACCACATGTAAATATTTACATAGTACCATATGTACAAGCCATATTTCTAGAATTTCTTTAGATGGGATTTAACTACAGAGTAATGGGGGATCATGGGGGAGGGATCTGACATTGGGTAAAAGCCCTGTAAGTGAAGCTGGCTGGAGTCACGTCAGCACATGCCCCATCTGCCTCAGTTTCCACCTCTTTAATGTAGTCCCACCTTTCCCTGTAACCTCACATATCATATACTTGAAAGTGCTTTGTACAGGGATAGAATTCTGCCTCAGTCTGGTTCTTGCTTCTAGATTTTTGGAAATGGAGATATCCAGAGTCTCACACAGGAACAGAAATTTTGGAAGAACATAAATTCCATATCTCCTGCAGTCACGACTTCATACCCATATGGATGGCTATTCTTTTTTTTTTTTCAAATTTCTTTTCATTCCCCTTTTCACATTACTTAACATAAGAAATATAAGAACTCTTGGATATTGCTAGCCTTTTGGCGTGTTACGAAGTAAGTGTTTTGAAGAAGAACAATCACCACTGTTTAGCAGAGGAAAAAGAACCTTGGAGTTTATACAGTACAACCTAGAATTTGGCCACCTCCGAGCCAGAGCTGGCCTCAGCACTCAGTTTATAACTCTGGATGGCTATTCTTAAAGAACTCAGAGTAGACCAAGTGTTGGCAGGGCCAAGGGGAAGCTAGGACACCACCATTGCTGGCAAATGTCAAATGGTGTAGCTACAGCAGAAGACAATGTGAAAAACTATCAAAAAACACAAAATATAAATCACTATATAATCAACAAAGCCCACTGCTAGACATGATCCAGGATGCTGAATGCAAAACCTTGAACAGATATTTGTGATCCTGTGTTCATGATGCCATTGCTCATAGTAGCTCAAAGGTGAAAATATGAAACATGTTTTTACATGAAAACATTGTGTTTCTCCCATCCATCCTCTCCCCTGCCCCCCATGTCTCCCCCTGCCTCCCCTGACTCTCCATGTCTCTCCTCTTCTCCCCTGTCTCCCCCTGCCTCCCCCTGCCTCTCCC
>PVIH01017253.1:0-42471 GCA_004025045.1 Sigmodon hispidus | reverse complement strand
TGTGTTGGGAGGGGGAAGAGACCTTGAATAAGGATATATAGGGAAAGCTGAACACAAAGAAAATATATGTGTAGCAATCTTATTTGTGTTTCTACCCTTGATAAGCCATGCTTATGATTCTTATCCTCTGTATAGTTATTGTTAACTCTTCTGCATTTTAAATTCTTTTTACTGTTTTTTTTGATAAATACAAAATAAATAAATAAAAAAAAAAATAAAAAAAAAAATAAAAAAAATAAAATCACACCACATAAAAAAAGAGAAAAGTGTGCAGAGTATATATGGCCCTGACCATGGCAGCCCATGTAAATTAGACATCCAGTCCAAAAAGATAGACAGATCTGTTGGCATGTTTATAATTGCATGAAAATAGTTTGCCCTCAGAAGGTATAAACGTGTGTGGATTTGTGTAAATGCATACATTTGTGTATGCTAATGTCTACCAGTATGTGTTGGTCTGAGGGTAAGTATGTCTCTGTCAGTATGTCTGTGTATGAGAGTGCATATGTGCAGGTGAGACTGTAAGTATGGGCATGGATGTATGAGATTTTGTGTGTATGTATGTGTGCCCATATTTGTACCTAAGTATACATCTCTGAGTGTGTCTGTGTAAATGTGATTATGTGTGTGTATCTCTGTATGTCTCTGTGTGTCTGTTGTTCATTTGTGTGTGTCCATGTGAATGAATAGTAAAGTATGAGTGTCATTTTGTGTGTTATGTGTGATAAGAATGTGCATGTGTGTCTGAGTATGTCTGTGTCCATAAAGATGTTGTTTGTTCACACTGTGTTCATGTGTGCTAGCATGACTGAGTGTGGATATACCTGTGTCTTTATATATATCTGTGTGTCAATGTGTGGGTGTGTGTCTTCATATAGGAATGGGGATGTTTATGTGTGTCTCTGTGTTTATGTCTGTGCTGAGTGAATGTATCCATCATTTATAAGTAGTAATGAGTTCTGGGAATGGCAGGAATGGTGTAAGGCTAGTTTCCTACTGGCAGCCATGTGTGCTGATATGCAGCTCACACTATTAACTAAAATAACTGCTTTTCTGCTTTGTTTGCAGATTTTGCCAACAGTGAGAGAAGATTCTGGATTCTTCTCCTGCCATGCTATCAATTCTTATGGGGAGGACCGTGGAATAATTCAACTTACAGTGCAAGGTAGGATGAACACAGCAAAAGAAATTCGGGACAAGGCATGCTAACCTCAGAGCAGTGCAGCCCCAATCAGCTGGGAACACTTTGAATTCTCAGGAACCCCTGGCTGTGTAGGAAACTGGCATAAATCTGGGTTTCATCAGAGGGGGTGACTATGTCAGAGTAAAGCCCTGGAATCCAGGGAGTGAAACTCTTGTGGGGACCAAGACAGGTGAGAGGCCAGAGACTCAGGCCGAGTGCAGACAAGCTTGGCCAGTGCTTTCTACTCCATCTTGGGAGGCTGTGTGCTAGATGAAGAGGAAGAAGTGGAAGTCCAGCGTCTGGGAATGAATGTGCTCTGAGTCAAAGCAGTAATATTTACAACCTAAACTTCTGGTCTAGCGCCACACAGGCTGCAAAGAGAATCTCTTGGGGGAGTAGAGCAATGTCTTCTATCTAATTAAAAAAAATGGCTAGCAAATGCTTTCAACCAGGCAGCACCTGCTAACTGTAGACAGATCTCCTACTGGAGCTTATGCTTGATTTGAACTAACCCCAGTTTTTCTGTTGCTGGTGCAGAACCCCCAGATCCTCCAGAGATTGAGATCAAAGATGTCAAAGCCCGCACAATCACACTCAGGTGGACCATGGGGTTTGACGGCAACAGCCCCATCACAGGCTATGACATTGAATGCAAAAATAAATCAGGTAAGCTCTTCACACACACTCTGACTTGTTTCCACCACAAACACTTATTGCCTTCCTCATTGTTTCTCTTCATTGTGTGTCCACAGCTCCTCCACAAATCCACAAATCCACAAATCTCAGAATGTTCTTTCCATTTGGTCCATTCCTTGTATTCCAGGTTTCTTTCTGTGCCCACATTCAGCCCCTTTCTGAGTGACATGACTGGACCTCAGTCTTGATCTTGTAGGGCTTGGCAGGCACCACAGGCTTGCCCATGGTACCAATGGAAATAGGCTTCTGTCATGGTCTTTTCTAGTCACCAGCCCCCTTTACCTTCCACTACTTCTGATAGGTGACTGCCCTAGAGTACAAGCCTGGCTCTCCCATCTTGAGCTCCGGGTTCCAGCCATGCCAGTGTCTACAAGTTGTGGCTTATAACAAGTTTATGCAGAATTAGGAAGGCTAATCTTCCTTCAAGTGGTGGTGGCCTTACAAAAAAAAATCCTGAATATGCCCTAGGGACAGACCAGGGACATCAGTCAGTCTACAGCCAACCCATAAAACTGACCTAGCTGTCAGCACCATACCAGGCATTCTCACTGGTCTTTTTCTCAAGGCCACTACAGGCCCACTTGGAATCTTACAGTCTCCCTGGCTGGAGACAGAATAACACCACTGTGGCCTCTAGCCAGAATTGCACTTGTCCTATAGAAGGTATTAGGCGGGAGAGAAATCTGCATAGGAAGGGTTAATTCACTTCTCAGAGGCCAAGAGCATTATTTTTCTTTTTAGGCTGATGTGTTGCTTCACATTGCCCTGTCATGGGTGATTTGGTCTCTTTTGAGCTGAAATGTAGCAACAAATCAAACTCAAAACAGCTGGGAAAAGCAGGTCCAGAGGGCATAATGTCTCTGTAGCAGTAGGCCAGGGATAGAATCAGGAATTGGTTAACAGAAGTAATTAGGAGAAGCAGAATTTGGAAACTCAGAGCAAGTGTCAAATGTGAATCAACAGTTAAAGATCTTGTTTAGGATATCTAGTTTGGGATACATACAAGAAGAGGATGGCTTAACATGCTGGTCTCAGAGTTTTAGATGGGAGTACTGTATGCATACAACCCCAGGAAGACCCTCTAAGTGGATAGTGCATCTCCAAGTCATCATGTCCCTGTGAAAAGTAGTGGAGTAGTACTCAGGGCTCAGGGCTATAACAAACAGGCTTCTCCCGGGGCCAACTAGGAGAGAGGATGGCTTTAAAGCTAAGTGTCAGGAGGAGAACAAAAGAGTCCTGAGATGTAGATCTTGAAGAAAAGAGTGAAATGAGGCATAGGTTTGCAGGAAACAAATAGGTGGTAGTGTTGAGTGCCAGCAGAGATGCAGGCAGACATGGAATCATTCAGCAGGACTCAGGTAGCAAGAAGAGCCCCACATTCCCACGGGCTGAGCACCAGCTGGTCATATTTCTGGGACTGCAACATACAATGGTCTCCCACTACAGAACAAACCAGTCTATACTACCTACAGGGAGGGTTCCCTGGCAATAGCTATAACCCATCCAAACCAACAGTAAGAAGCATTAGGATCCAGCTCATGCTGGCCCTCTGCTGGCCTGAGCTTCACCTTGCTATTCCTGTCTCTCTTCTACTAACCTCATCTGTGAATGAAACCATTTCAGAGGCTAAGGCTGCCTCTAGAAGGAAGACTTAATACCTCTAGACCAAGGGCCTCCATTCCTCCTTAGTACTCCCTTTCCTGGCAGGTCCTGTGACATATATCAAGTATGCACCTCCATGTGTATTAACTGCTATATCCATTCATGCATGTCGCTCCATTAGCCAGGAAGTTGGTTAGGCTCCCTCAGCCTGCTAGGTCTATTTCCACACTGCCCATTGTTCTGAATACCTGATGGGCAGTGGATGCTAAATTGATATTTAATGAGTCTTTAAGACAGAAGTGCACTTAAAATGCTTTACTCATTTTCCAACACATAGTCATCCTGACAAGTGCAGCCTTTTGTGTTGCTAAAACATGCATGAAAATAATTACAGCATGCAGGCCTACAAAAGCTCATCTTGATGGGGTTAATTCATCATCTAAGAAATCTCAGTGCACACCCCTCTCAGAGCCCTGCAAGTTTCTCTGTCAGGCTCTGCTCTCCTGCTTTCTTTAGGTCCCTAGCACTTTCTACATTGTCTACTGTGAATAGAATGTGGAGGAAACATTCCTTGTGTTTAATTTACATACTTTAGCCTTAAAGTAGGAAGCTCAGGAGGGAGAAGCTGATCTCTTAGTAGGTAATGGTGGCACTCAGTTCTGTAAATCATGTGTCTGTCAGCATCTTCATAGTTATATCCTTCCTCGATAACTTCTGGGTATATAAACCTCATTACCATAATCTATAAGAGAATACAATTTCTAAGCTAAAATGAAATAGAAAACACATTCTTCAGGTTGCACATCTTCCGAGAAGCCTTCCTCAACCAGCCATTCTCCTTCTCTACCCATAATCCTGTACTTCTCAGTGGGCTTCTAACTAGATAGTATCTATTCTCCTCTGAGCAGCTGACTCATTGGATTTACCTTGTGAGCAGCCTTTCACAGTGCCTCCAGGATTTCTGATACACATTCTAGGTGCATAATAAATGTTCACTGAAACCTAGCTCTGCACTCATTTGCAACTGTGCCATTATCTTGCAAAGGAACTTGAATCTACTTTTTGTAAATTTCCTACAAAAGCCGCATGCCACTAGTGTAGTAAAAGCCTATCACATTCTTAGTAAAGAGGATTCTTATCAGTAAGTATATCAGTCAAAGCTGAATCAATCCAATCCAGGAAACATGAACTAGCCATATTCACAGGCTCCATACTGCCCTGTCCAGCTGGGACTCTTATAGGATATAGCCTAGAGATTTTTCATCTCATACATGATCCCTTGGACAAATGATTCTCCTTCCATGACTTGAAGTCAGGTGTCCTTGGTGTTTTTGTTCACCAAAATAATAACAATATTAAAGAACCCTGCCCATGCCTGCCTGTGTGACCATCACTCTGGAAACATCCAGGAAAAAACCTCAGGTATCACCTGGTAGGAAGAATGCTTTAGAGGAAAGGTATCTCCCTGTTCCATGTAACTTCTCTATTGCCAGAGCTCTGTGGTGCTCTAAATACCCTCTCCCTTTTTCTTTTGGTTCTTGGGAAATTGCTTCTCCTTTACATGAACACTCTGGCCTCTATGACAGTCCCCAGCATCTGCTCATGTGGGTCCTTCCCTCTCACTGAACTATAGTTGTTACATCTGCTCCATTCTCTCATTGGGGGAGGGGATGCAACCCTGTTTTCTTCTAGTTCTGCTCTGCTGGCCTCTTTCTTTCCACCTCCAAGATTGCAGAGATCTTCAGCACTTTGGTCAGTGCCTAGCATATCTTTATGATGGATATGATGGGCATGAGTGCCTGTCAGTCCTTAGCAAATAGGGCTTGCTGCATCCAAAACCAAGACACGATGTCCCTCAAGTAAATGGCTGTTGCCCTCCAAGCCTCCTCATTCTGCAGTTTCTTCAGGAGTGTTATTCCCAGTGGAGAAGACAGGAAGATTTTTCCCAGTGTCCCTGGGCCAGTATCTTGGCTCCAGGCTTCCTTTGAGCTCTCTTCTGATTTTCTTCTCTGGGATCATATGTTTATGTCTCTAGGAGTTTCAGTGACCCATGCTCACCTGACCTTTGACCTCTAACCACATCTCTTTAAGCCAAGTCCACTGTTTTACTTTTGTCCCTGGTGACCTCTGGGGTCAGGCATCTTACCTCCAAACTGAACCAGTACACAGAATTTATAAGCTTTCTAATTCTTCCTTGGATTATTTGGAATTATAGAGTCAGCAGTGGATATTGCACTTCTCTGCTCTCTTCTTCCAATAGCCACTTGGGGGTCTGCCACTTCCCCGTAGATGCTTCTAGTGCATGCTTGCTGAACAAGGCCACAGTCTCACTCTGCCCTGCTCTCTGAGTTTTACTTTGTACAAATAACAGTTTTCTCATCATATTTTGGCCAAAGTTGCCTTCTTTTATATAGCTAATACAACTGTTTACATATCATTCTTTCCCACCAGTAAGCCAAAACCTTGCAGGGACTTTATTGTGTAGCAGTCTTGAAGCAGGTGTTTGGTACTATTATAAGACATTGAAGAAAACATACGAAAGTCAAGGGCTGTAAGAGAAGGCTCTTGAGCCTGAGGTAACACAGTTGAGGTCAAATACCAGCCCTTAGCTATCACTATCTTAGACCTTCACACTGAAAACCAAATTCTTAGTTTGGCAGGGTATCCTGAAGATTCATCCAAAGGAGACAGCTATTCCAGACTCTATCAAAATGGTCCAAACAGCGAAGCATTTTACCACAGAGGTCCATGGGCATAGTACTGAGATTGATTCAACAAGTGTGAAAACACAGGCAGCAGCAGGCTCTGGGAGTCCCAATGTGCCCCAGTCTCAGGAGCTGCAGGAACTGAGAGCCTGAATTTATGAGGTGCATGGCTCAGCACCCAGATGGAAGAGTGAAATTAAAGATAAAATGCAATCGTAACTAGGGAGGATGTAGCATAGTCACATCAGTGTCCTGGGAGTACAACATTGGAAAGTGTGACTGCAGATTAAAAAAGAAAATTCTGAGTGGGAGAGGGGCTTCTGAGTCAAACTGGAAGGTGTTTTGCAAGTGGACCACCTACAGGGACTTCAGCTGGGCCAAAGGAACCTATAGCTGGTGGCTGATGAGTGCTCAGCAGGATGCATAGTCACTCCCTCCCTGCCTTGGTGTTTCAGGACACTTGCGAGGTTGGAGGAAGATGCAGGCAGTAGATATTCATTTCCCTCTCCAGTCTCTCAGTCTTTTTCACATCTCAAATATATGGCTGCAGTGAAAAAGCTATGTCTTCATTGGTCCTTGCACTTTCAGAAACTTGCCTATTATCTCAATAGAACCTTCAACCATCCTAATGCCTGTTTATCCCCGTGTTTCTTTGTATCTTGCAATTCTAGTGGTTCTTCTTTGTATCAAAACATCTGCTTTTCTGTCTATGTGATAGGCTCATTGCTGAACATCCTTTCATTGACATGAGTTTCCTCCCCTCATTTATTCTCTATCAAACTCTTCATTTAGTGTCTAGCCACATTTTCTCTATGTCAATACTCTACCTCCAGTCTTCCCAACTCAAAAGATGCCCATATTTTACACTTTGGCACTGATACTTCATTTCCATTTTGTGTAATTCCCTAAAGAAAAGAATCCTTTCAAGCAGTCTGAAGTTATGCATGTCTGTTTAAAGTCTTGGTCTACCTTGATACAAGGCAGCCCCTTTAAGCTCATCACTAATGTCACAATTGAGTCAGCATTCCCAAGACTCCATTAAAAACCCTCAAGAGTGTTGAAGATCACAGGAGAGGAGGTGGTAGTGATGGGTATACTTCCTCTCCATACATGGTCTCAGGGTACCATTTCTCCTACAACCAACACTTGCTAACCTTAGTCAACTGCCCAACTCTTCTCATATAAGAAACTTGGCTGCCCTCATCATCTTCTACCAAAGCCCTAAAATCCTTCTGCTCACACTGTCACATATTCTATGATATCTCTTCATAATAGTGAGGTGCTTATATTCAAAATAGCAGAGATTAAAAAGGGATTCCTTCAACAAAAGATTTGGGATGAAATGGGTTCTTAAAAATTAAAACTGATTAAGGCACTTGCTTCCTGGGATTTACTATAAGGTTGAAATAGCTTGTGTGGAATGATCTTAGTTTTATCACAATTGATTTGGGAAGGCAGAAGTATATATAGTGAAGAATTTTGTTGAGCTTTGTACCTTTTAGAACTAGAGACCTGGAGGAGGAGTAATGTCTGAAATATAACTTGTCAAGGTCCACGTGTGGCCGAGGCTTCCACAGAACCAGATTCCACCACCTGTGTTTCCCATCCAGCTCTTCCTCAGGCATACATTCTGTGTTTGCTCAAGGTCTCTCCCTGTACCAAGATTACCTCATTCCTTTACCCACTGGCATGGATAATAAGTGTGTACCCCATGAATGCTTTGATGACCAGCTCTGATAAGAAACTGGAAACATTGTATTAAGATTTCACCTTGGGGGTATTTTTTTCTTCTTTCTTTCCTTTTAATTTTTTTTTTATTCCTGTTGTGAATTTTCAAAGGCAGAGTAAAAAAACCTCACATCTCTATCTCTTCTTTTTTGAAAAACAAAACCCAAAAGACTCCTGGGATTCTGCTCAAAGAACCAAAGATGTTTCCCCTCAGCTGAACTCGGCCACCATCATTGATATCCACCCTTCCTCCACCTACAGCATCCGCATGTACGCCAAGAACCGGATTGGCAAGAGTGAACCCAGCAATGAGATCACCATCACAGCAGATGAGGCAGGTAGGTAGCTTCGGTTAGAACCCGACACCCAGAAATCCACCTTATGACCCAGACACTTAGATGTAGAATCAGGCCTTTCTGTACTCCTAGTAAAGTTTCTTGATGTGGACTTTCCCTGGCCCCACACCCTATAAAATTCCCCATAGCACCTTGCCACAGCTTTGAGGTTATTCTTGCTATTCTGATGGTCAAGGTTCTTAATATAGAAATGTAAATGGAAGAAAACATAGGCTGATAATGCTGAGGGACTCAAGGAATCACGTTGTTGTACAATCCCTTGTTTTTATTGCGCTGCACCCATGTTGATGGGAAAAAGCTAAGTGTATTCCCAAGACTCATGTGCTCAAGTGGAAGAAAGAAGCATGCTTAAGTCAAACTCCAAGAGTATGTCTATGCCAAGTGGAAATGCCAAGCTTACTTAATGATTGACATAATTGCTTTATTGTTCTTCTACTATGATGAACTATTTCTCACTAAATGTTGAAAATTTGAAGATACATATAAGCATTTTGAAATATACAAAGCAACTTTCACCATCCCATCACTTAGAGCTGACATACTATCATGTTGACAGAATGTACTAGATCACTTTTGTGACCTTTTACTCATGCCCACATCTAAGCATGCTCACCAGCATGTATACCCAACATGTGCACACAAAGATTGCACAGAGATTTATACCTACTCCAGCCTCCTGGATGGTGTTAATGGTTAACAGAAGACTGAAAACCTGGGCTGTGTCCAATGGATCCTAATTGTGAACATATCCCATGGAGGAAGGGAGGAAGCCAATGCATTTAGGTTTCTGTCAGAGGGAAGCAAAGAGCCAGTGTCTGGCTTGTTTCTTTGAAAGAGAGGAATGACTGGTACTGAAACCTACTTTTGCTTCTCTACTGTCAAAGATTTTCCTAAGCTTGATCTGAGGTCTGTAATTCAGCTAGAAGTTGATATCAATTTCCAAGCAGGTTGTTAAATGATTTCCAACTACCCACTCTATTCTGCATAGACATTGTACTTCTATCTCTGAAATGCTTTTCTATAATCCATACTGAAATACCCTACCACATATATAACAAACTCCACATGGTTGGATATGTTGGTCATTTTCAACGTTTCTTTGGTGTGAATGCTGCAGTAGTGAGCACCCTGTCATCTTTCATTTGCTACTTTTGCAAGATTACTTTCCCACACTAAATTTGAAGTGTGATTTCTAAAGGATCTCAGCCACAGCATTTAAGTCTTTCTTATGTAATCAACATTACTCTTGAAGAGATAAGTTTGTGTGTGTAGATGGTACAATACTCGTTTCTCCCATCCAAGTATTAACCAGGTCTGATCCTGCTTAACTTCCAAGATCAGTCAAAACATGGTTCCAGGCCATGCCTGTTTCTCAATGCAGGGAGACATCCAATATTAAAAATGGTTTCTAAGGGTGGGTTCCAGAAGGCCTTCATGTTTGATCCTAGGACTCTGTCTTCTCATCTGTAAAATAGATGTGTTTGGTGCCTTTTCCTCCTTATGCAGACATATCTGACCACTAGAAAATCAAATTCCAAGCTCTGGAAGTACTTTAATCTTCTCAGAAATAACTGAAAGCTTAGAGAAAATCATATTAAAATGTTTACCTACCCTATCCCTAACTTCTTGGGCTTATAATAAACTGACTATTCAAAGAATAAGTTTCCCACATTCTTCAACCCAAAGTGTAACTTTCAACCACATGCTCAGTGTCCTCTCGCTCTCTCATACCCTGTCACTCCCCATTTCCCGCAGTATCTCCTGCAGCTGTTCCCCTGATGGCCATTACTAGCCCTGCTGTTATTGTAGGCTTTGTCCTTTCCTCTTCACCTCTGTAGCAGCCTCTGGTTGCCATGGCAGCATCTCTCCCTTTATCCCGAAGGCCAGGTAAACAGCTCTGGCTGCAGACAGAAACAGCATTGGTCCCCTTTGGCTTCCTGACTAGGCTCTTGGATGTTACCTACATGCTGGCTTGACCAACCTCACTTAGAATCTGAGTTAGTATTCAGATGAGCAAGAAAGAGAACAGACTAACAGCTAAACTTTGTCTCGGGTCAGAGTTTGTATGACTAGAATCAGAAAGTCATTTTCTACCTGTGACTCATAGTTATGCATGCCACTGTGCTGACCAAGGGTCCCATCTTGGAACCGACTGCAATGCCTACAGATGCTACAGACACCTCTTGGTAGTGATGCTCAAAAGGTATGTCTTTGAGGAACTGCAGCCATCCGAGGAGACCCATCTGATGCTTCTCTGAAAATAGATTATTTGTCAAGCAATGATCATTGCCTAGAAGCTACAGTGTTGGCCACCTGAGACCACTTATCACTTCAGACCTGTAGAGGAGACATCTGTGAGGTGCATAGCACTGGGTACCTACTATATCAACTACTGTGAAGCTACAGGAAGTGATCCCAGCAGCCCTACTGTGATGTCCCCTTTGACACTGTGCTGGGCATTTGTACTTCCTCCCCACTCTCCTAGACCTTTCACACATGTCCCCCCTTTTCTGTGCTTCTCCTAGAGGAGCAAGGTCAGGGATACTTCTGCCCTGTGAAGTAACTTACCCAGTTTCTGGGTGGCCTCAGGGCCCACGTCTTACCATCTCAGATCACTGATCTTGATGACAACAATGAACGGAGCTTATTGTCACTTCTGTATGGGCCCAAGTGTCCTGGGCTATGCTGTGACTCCCCCAACACTACAGTTGAGATATAAATGGCCATTTATAGCTCAACTATGTGCATTCCATGTGAAAAGATTTCTCTCTCTCTCTCCCTCCTCCCCTCCCCTCTGTGTGTATGTGTGTACTGAATATTTATACTCTTCAGCATGATATAGCAGGGCAGTTTGTGTTTGTGGTGAGAAAGTACATGTAGTGTTAGACCCATACTTGAAGATTCTGAAAAGTGTTAGGGTCTGAATGCTGATATGCCCCCAAATTCACCCAATTCCCCTGTCCAGTAAGAGGTGAGGCTTAAGGAGCTAATTGGACATGAGGGTGGTACCATTATGAATAGAACTGAACCCTAATAACAGGCCCAAGAAAACTCCCTACCCCTTCCTCCATGTAAAGATATAGTGAAAAGGCACAGTCTACACTTTTCACTAAAACACACGTCATGCCCTGGTATTGACACCTCCAGTTCTAGAAGCCAATTTCTATACAAATTGAACCTCTGATTCTTAGGAGACACTTGGATGGATGTGTTCTCCTTGAAGTAGTTTGAACAAACTGAAATGAGAGATTTGGACAGAAAAGATAAAAAGAGACCAAGGGCAAAGCAAGAAGACTGAGAGATCTAGATGGAGTAAGACCCTCCCACACAGCTCTGAGTGTCAGCACAGAAGTTTCTCTTACACCCTCCCCTCCTGTGTCCCGGGCTCCATTTAAGATCTTCCTGGTGCTCAGGCTCTGAGTGAGGTGTCACTATTTAAAATCTGGATACCTGTTATTACCATCTAGCATCTAGCTGCTGGTCCTCTATGCCTGGTAGCTTTTAACTGGAGTCCAGTGCAGTGCTCCTTTTGATGAACCCATTGTTAAGAACAGTCCCTTCTTTCCTTGACTGAAGCATCAGCCATTTGACCAAGGAAGTCAAGTTGCACCCACTAACCCAGTAATAAGAATAATATGATCTAAATATGTTGTATTTGTGTATGAAATTGCCATTTTTTTTTAATTGAGAAGAGGAAAATGTAACAGATTACATAGGACCTTTATGGGAGAGTTTGAAGGCTTTGGAGTTACATGATTGCCCCATGGGAAATCTGTTTAAGATCCCTGCAGTAGCCTTCACAAAGTTGCCTCAAGAAGGAATTGCTGTCGTTTGCAAAGTGCTCCTTCCTGATGTTGGAAATACCATTGCTTCTGAGCCTTAATTCTGGGTATTTTTATGTGAAATCACCCACGTGAATAATCATACCACTTAAATGCACTTGACCTCAGAAAGCAAGTATGTAGCAAAGATCGCACCATTTAGAACATTTTTCTAGACTCCCTGTAGTGCCCCCAAAAGGAGAAGTCAGAGTGAGTAGAGGCACTGTCAGCGTTGACAAGATCAGCTCTTAATGGACCAGAAGTGCCTCTGACTTGCCGAGACTCCATGATACCTATCAGATAATGTCACACTATGTCTGACCCTTGCCAGAGACCCACTTCCTGTTAGCAGTTGAACCCTGAAGGTTGTATGACCCTGAGTGCTTGTGACTGAGTGTGGGGTGGCTGATCCCTTCATCATCTTCATTATGAATCTGTGTGACAATATAGAAGTTCAGTTATACTGGAATGCCTTGAATGTCACTGCATTTTCACAGAATAGCAGAAGATGGGAGGTTTCAGTTTCACAGAGGTCACAACAAAGCACTGGCTTTTTAGTAGATCTGGCCCAAGTGAAGGGTCTGTGTGGGCCAACCATGCCCTGTATACAACAGAGCCTTTGGCCATTTCCTTTTGTGGCTACCATTCTGTTCCACTTTAGTTGGGAGAGAGTTTTAGCAATCAGTACCCTAGTATTGATCCTTCAGTACTGATCAATCCATCAGTGTTCTTGCTGTTTCTTATACATAAGGAGCATCATTCTGGTGCTAACGTAGGATGCTCTGGGATGCTCTAAAGTATTCTTTTCCCTTTTCCCTCTTCACTTTGTATTCTTTGCCTGAATATGATCTCTATAAATCCTGTCCCAACCACTGAATGAGGACTCCACTCATTGCTAACTCTCCAATGCCTGAGCCCCCTGCCCCCAAGGCTTGCCCTAAAGTAGCTGATTACCGTCCAACACACTGGGACCTTCTGGTTCAAGCTTGTTGTTTATTTTCAGCCCTCTCTCACACATACAACAACAGTTGCATGCACTTTTATTACTTCACCTTAGGCCCCAGAACAATGTTTGGCACATGACAGAAATGAATAAATAAATAGCTTAGGTGTACAAGTTATTACTTTTTCAATAACTTTATATAATTTCAGTCTTTATTTTGTTGAGAAGTTTGACTTTCATGTTTTGAATGAGCAGTGTCTTAGCTGCTTTTCCCACAAAAATAACTTGTTTCCATACACCCAGCTCCTACATGGAGGTAGATCTGTGTATAAGATCATGCAGTGGCTCCTGGGTCTTTTTTGTTCCTAGCCCACTGTATAAAAGCTTTCATACATGCATATATTCCACTTTGGCCTGGTAGTCAGTTTTTTTCTATCATAAATGCAGGCATGACTTTATATATCTATATAAAATCAAGAAACCACAAAAGAAAAAAAAAACAACCAAAAAATGTGATATTTGCCTTTCTGAGGCGGGCTCAATCAATATTCCTAGTAAGGTTGTCTCTATTTGTATTTGTTTTCCTACACATAAAACAACTTTGTTTCTCTTTGTGGCTGAAAAAAAATCCCATTGTCTCTATGAAGTACATTTTATTTCTTCATTCCCTCATAAGACGGGATCTACCACTGAGCTACTGAGAACTGTGGTGAATGGATACACCAGTCCTCTCTCCACAGTTACCTCACTCTTTGTAGATGTTCATCAACTCCCCAGTCAGGATGGTAGAGATAGACATTTTGGAGGGAAATTCATCAAGAAAGTTCTTCCCCAGTTCAATAAACAAACTCAAAACTCTGACTGTAGCTAGGGAAATTGAGATAGGTTTCTCCTGAGCTGGCTGCTCCCTGTGCCCTGGTTCATTGGACAGGGAGCAGCCAGCTCAGGAGAAACTTATGTGGACAGACAGATGTGGAATGGCTGAGAAAGAGAACATATGCAAGTCCTGTGTATTTGGCAGTCAGATCCTTCCTTGATGTGTCTCACCAAACAAATGGGTAAAAGTTGTCTTGCTCTGGACCTGCAAGCAGTCTCTAATCCCTGCTGTTTTACAGACTGGCCAGTTTTTATTTTACTTGTACAAAGATGATTGATTCTGGGAAATGATGCTAATTATTAGTCTTCATTTCCAGTTTATGCCTACCCTAGGGAAAGTGCTGTGTAGTCTAATATAAAAAGCACAAGCAAAACAAAGTTCTCAGAGATAGAGAAATGGCCCAGCAGTTGAGTGCTAGCTGCTCTTGCACAAGACCCAAGGACAGTTCCCAGTACCTATGTCATGTGGCTCACAACTTCCGACAAGTCTAGATAAAAGGATCTAACATCCTCTTCCAGACACGTGTGCTCATATGTATCCACCCAAACATATAAGCATGCACATACCCAGACATACACATACACACACATGCACAAGCACACACACATATGCATAGGCATGCACAGACACACACACACACACACACACACACACACGAACACACAAATACACACATACATTTTTAAATATTTAAAACAAAAGAAGAACAGCAAAATTCTCCTTTATATGTTATAGCTTCAGTCTTGTTTTGGAGCATGTAAACCAGTTCTTGAGTCTCAAATGCCAACATGATTTTTAAATTTAGTGCAATAAGCAGGGAAACTTGTAAATTGCTCTCTGTCTTGATATCATCTCACAGAAGTTGCCTGTGATTGAAACTCAATAAGGTTTACATTAAAAAATCCTTCTTATGACTAAGATGGCTTTCTCGTGATGTTGCAGAAACATTTTGTAGCCTTTAGTCCCCCTTAAAAAAAGGAAAATTAAAGAGAATAAGTAGAGACGCTGTTGAAGTTGACAAGGTCAATCCAAAATAGTTTGACGAGACTAATTTTGATGAAGTCTAGAGAGGGGATGGATGGCTCATCAGTGAAGAGCACATATTGCTATTGCAGAGATCCCAATTTCAGCTCACAGCATTCATGTCAGGTGACACAGAGCCACCTTAGACTTTAGTTCCAGGAGATCTGATGCCTCCAGCCTCTGTGGGACTGTACTTATGTGCACTTACCCACAAACTTACACATAATTAAAAAGTAGTAAAAATAAAATCCTTTTTAAAAAGAACAATTCTGATTGAGGAGCCACGTTCTTCTGATGTGAGAATAAATCTATTCCATGGGTTTTTTTTTTTTTTTTTTTTTAAATCAGGTCTGACATTGTTTCCCATGTGAAGTTTTGATTTGCAGAAATCAGAGGCAGAGCTCTGGAAGTAAAGGTCCCAGTGGCTGGATGCTGGGAAGTAACTTTGATGTCAGGAGAACCTTTTCACAGGTGGATTAGAAGACCCAAGGGTCTATAGTGCCCCAGGTTTGCAGCTGTGCCTGGACCTGTTGGAGAAGAAAGAGACTCTGCTTTCACATCTGTAAAATGTTCTCATCCTCCCAGGAAGAGACTCCCTCTGGACTCAACTCCTGAGAGACTCTGGGAGATCAAAGACATACAAGACTTGGATGCTAGGTTCTGGTGTGCACCCAGGTGGAAATAATGCCTGTAGAGCCTCCCAGGCGAGGGCAGGATTTGATGGAAGGAAATTAAATTTCAAGGGCAAAGGCTCAGAGCTGTTTAGAGCCTCTGTGCTTTGATTCTGCTAAGGACATGGGAAGTGCATAAATGAACAGGAGACCATGAAGAAAAAGGGGGTGGGCTTTTCCACGAGTGGTCAGTAACTAGGATGGATGGGAGCTTCAGAGTCTGGTAACATAACAGAGTGGGATAACTTTTAACACCAAACCACACCAGGAAGCCAGGGTAAGGGGGTCCTGATGACAGAGAAAGCAGAGGGTAAACTCGGTGGTGGATCTCAGGGAAGGCGTGGCTAAGACTTGGGAATGAGATGTGAATCAGAAAAGCAGGCATGGGCTGTAGTTCCTTCTCTCTGCAGTACTCAGACATGGAAGAACCCCTACTGGCCCTCAGATGCACAGCACTAACATACAATGAGCCCTGTGATCTAGACTATCACTTACATTGGTCCCTCATTCTTTCTCCCTCCCACATCCCTGGAGAACCCCACTGTCCTTTCCATCCCCCATTGTATGGCAACTATCCATCTCCTTTCTTCTCATTAAGTATCGGTTAGGGCATCCATCTCTTTCTTGTCTCCTTTTTGTGTTATTTTATTAAACTGAGGTATACAAGGCCATTTTTCATGCAGCTGTGTTCTTTTAGCTCACTTGCCCACCCTCCTTTTTCCCTGCCCCTCCCATTCATCCGCTTTGTCTCTTAGACAGTTTTGTTTCTACTTTCACATCATCTATACAGATACAATTTTTACTATTTAAACTCTGAGACCCACAAATGAGAAAAAATATGCAATTATTGTCTTTCTGAGATAGAATTCATTTGCTTAATGGGATCACCCCCGGCTGTGTCCACTTCCTTGCTTTGTTTTCTATATGACTGAGTAGAATACCACTGTGTATCTAAACCACATTACTTTGATCTGTCCCAATGGGCCTAGGTGTTGATTGACACATAGATTGGTTCTATAACTGAGCTATCATGAGTAATGCTGCAGTCAACATGGATGGACAAAGGTCTCTATGATGCAGTGACTTGGTGTCTGCTGGGTAAACACGCAGGAGTGGGGTAGCTGGATCATATGATAGATCTGCTTTGAGCTTTATGAGGAACCTTGAACCTGACTTACATAGCCGCTAGATGAATTGGCATTCCTAGCAGTGGGTATAATGCTCCCTCTGTCCCTATTTCCACCTCTGCAGAGTCACTTCCCAGTCACGTTCATTCAGTGACACTTTAACCCTCCATCACTGTCTCCAAGTTTCCTAAAAGCTGTAACCAAGCAATTCCCTTCTTCTTGGAGCTACCTTTCTCAGATCATTCCTACTTTAGGCCGGGGGATCCCTGGGTCTGGGCTACAGAACACACTTGTTTCCATGGCCACAGCATCTTGCTAAGCTCGTCATGTGGACCTGCAGCCTATAGCACTTTCTTTACTTTTTGGATCATAATATGCAGCCCTGCCTGTCATTTAGAGTCACCTCTCAAAATCCCTGAATTCTGCAGGTTTACCCTTCAGATTAGATAGGTTTTTAAACATTGCATCTGAACTGTACACACATAGACTTTCCTTCTGGCATCTTTCTTTAAACAATAAAAAATCACACCTCTTGATATGGCCGTTACATTTGGTGTTCAGTGTGTCCTAAAAATGTTTAAAAGTATGTGTAAGCATGAATATATGTTACATATAAATTTTATACCATTTTATCGGTGATGTGACTATTATTGGTCTTTTTCTGCCTGTTTCCTTATATTAGGAAAAACAATCTACCTCTGGTGTATATAACCTGCCTGTGTGTTTTTGGTTCCCACAGCTCCTGATGGTCCACCTCAGGAAGTTCACCTAGAACCCACATCATCTCAGAGCATCAGGGTTACCTGGAAGGTAAAATGAACCAACACATGTGTCTTTGACACTTTTTGTAGTGTATAAATCCTTATTATTCTTGTCATGATGCCAGGATACTAACATTTTATAAAAAGTTTATTTTTCAAAAGTATATAATTATATTTATGGAGATATATGCATACACACACAAACACGACTCAATAGTGCCATAGTTGCTTGATGACAAGGATTCATCCTGAGATATATGTCTTTGAACAATTGTGTCATTGTGAAATAATCATAGAGTGTATTTACTCAAGCTGACTGTGACACCTCTAAATACTCAAATCCTTGTAACAGTTATTATACATACAGTTGGCCCATCACTGACAGAAATACTATTCCATGGCATAAGCATGCTTGATATTCATAGTTTGAATTTCTCTATAGTAAATTATACATCTCTGAAGAATAAAGTTGCCCCATTTTACTTATTTTGTTCCTAGAATTTTATCAAGGTTCCTAGGATCAGTCTTAAGCTGATAGTGAGGCTGATACCCCTTAGCCAAGAACTATAATTTCACCCCAGCAGAAACAACTAAGTGCTTCTTAGAAGTAAGGAAAGCACTGTGTAGTCTCTGGTGAATGATGGCAGGAAGGAGAGAAGCCCTACTGTGCATTAGCTAGCTGTGTCCTTGAAAAGGCGCTTGGGTTCCCTGACCATGGGCATAAACTCTAGCAACAACTGTTTTCTGGGCAATGCCACCCCAGAGTGTGGTTGTAGATACAGACAGTTGCTGCTTAGCTTGGTGTGGGCTACCCTGATTGGGAGAAGCAAGCCTGAGCTAGGGCAGGGCCTACTTTAAAAGTAAACTTGATCAGGAAAGGAGGTGATGGTGTCTGTGTTCTGTGCACACTTGTCACAGACCAGGGCTTTGAGTTGCCTGTGATTCACAGATACTCAAGTCATGCCACTTACCTGTGTGTGAGATACACTGGAAATTAGCCACGTCCTTGGAGATGCACTAGGTAATGACCATATGGGTCAAATGCTGTTTCATCTAGGGTGCTGTTATTGGATCCATGCTTCTGTGAAGTTATACTGTTTCTGGTCTGTATTTGACTCGTAGCATGGCTTTGTCTTCTCCCACGTTTCTTCCTTCCCTCTCTTCTCTCCCGTTCCCTTTCCTCTTCCCTCCCCTCCCCTCCTTTCCCTCCCCCTTCTCCTTCCCACTTTCCTCCCCTCCCCCTTTCTCCTCCTATTGACCCTCTCATAAAATGGCGAGCATGTGTAACAGAGGTAGGTTTCCACTGTAGGGGTGTGCACCACCTCAGGGACTAACATGGGTTAATGCAGGGAATCCCTGTGTGTCAGCTTTTTTAGCCCTGGCCAATGAGCTGTGTTTACAGCAGGCAGTGTGACAGACCATGTGGCTTGGGAGTATGACTGAGCTGTCCTCAGTCTTTGTGACCAGCCCACTCCTGTGAGCACCATACACTGTACAATAAAAGGCTCTCAGCATGCCCTAACCCTCTGCACATCCCAGCCATGCTACAAAAAGAAAGCTGGTTCAGTCTGCCCTGAATAGAGGCTATGAAGTTTCAGCCACTTGCTTCATATATCTCTTTGCATTTGGATAGTGCAAAGAACCAGATATTACTGTGGCCTTGAAAGATTTTAGGGCATCCTGTATGAAGGATGTGTCTGTCTGCAGAGCATCTACCTCTTATAGCTAAAATTGAAATCTTCTGGGGCCTTGAACTGTGCTCTAACATAAAATACCACAGCAAAAGTCAGTGTATTGTAGCTAAATTTCTTCCTGGAACCCAAGGGATGAAGACCCATGAGATCCACAGCACACCTGGATTTCCTAAGACTATTAGTTAGCCGCTACACAGGTGTACAGCCCTGTCTGCAGGCATCATTGTCTTGCTCTTCGGTCATCAACCCCACTGAGTGAGGATGGACACTGGAGACAAGCTTTATTGCTCTGCCTGATGATATAAAAGACTTTAAACGTTATTACTGTTTCAGGGCAGCTGTAAAGTGATCTAATGGACTGATCTATGTAGAGACAGTGTGTGCTATCAGACATGCCTCTGTATGATAGAAGAGTTCAGAACATACATTTTGTTTAAGGAGCCTCCAGACGAAGAAGACAGGGAGAGGGGCAGCAAGACAGGGAACAACATCAGCCAAAGAGAGGGCCCCTGTGTCAGGGAGTCATGGATGTGTGGGAGAGTGGGAACCTCGGGTGAGGACTCACTCACCACCATGGGACAGCTGGTCAGGAATAAAAGTGAGGAAGAAGAGAGACAGGCTCTCGGTTTTGAATGGAAAATAGCCATTTTGGACTTGACATCCCTAAAAGATTTTTTAAAGAGTATTAATGGCTTTTCAATTATACTGGACTTAGGTATTAAAATTTTAAATAAGCAGACCTACTGAACCTCTGTTGTCAAAACAAATTATTTAATATTTCTTTCACCAAAGGAAAGGAGCCAGGTTTGAAACTTTTCAGGTCTAGTCCAGGCTGCCCATGACCTGAGGATATGACCAATCCCATAGACACTTGAGGCCTTCAGCATCAATCCCCACATCCCTACTCAGGCTAGGGTTCCCTTGTTCCCCAGTCATTCTCACCCCCTTGATCCCAGGTACCTTCCTTCTCTGTCATCATTCACATGGTACCATGACACCTCTCCTGCCCAGTTATGGATTTTCAAAGCTCTAGTTGCTCATGACACTCACTGAAGACAAGTGAGTCCTGAATGTGGAATTACCTGTGATATTCCCAACACACTCATTGCATAGGCTGTCTCCTATGCATCTCCTCTGTAGCTCTGTAGGCCCATTAGAGACATAGTGTGCCTTGTTCATCCTATGATGGATGAGTGAAGAAATGAATCAATGAGGAAAAGAGTGAATGAATGAATGAATGAGTGTTAAGAGTAGGTGGGTGGATATGTGAGCGCAGGAGCAAGTGAATCAACTAGAGAGTGATTGAGTGGGCAGGCAGGCAATGGTAAGTGAGTGGAGAGTCAAGAGCCCTGAGAGGTGGCGTGAGGGAGCCTCTGGGCCCTGTTTTCATAGCACAGGAGCCTCGAGAGATATGTGATGTTCAGAGGCAGCAGTGGAAAGGACACCGTGCTGTTCAAATGCAAACTGCAGAGGGGAACATGTGAGGCTTGAACTCAGGCTTGGGTGAAAAGCAGAGTACAGAGCATGCTGGATACCAGAGCTGTGCCACCTGTAACTCACTGAAAGGTGAAGGGTCACAAATCTGTGGGACATTTATAGGATGCAGCTAGCTGCAAGTCACACCTGTGAACCCCCAGGAGGGTATCCCAGAGCCAGTCCTGCCTTGTGGCGCCTGCCTGAGGCAGGATGGATGTGCAGAAAGAACTGAGCTGCTGCACCTTCTTAGGTGGGAGCACAAAGCTGTGGCTTGGCTGAGATCCCAGCAATGTGTCCTCTAAAGCCTAAATAAATAGCAGTGAGTTCCCTAGCTCTGCTCTGACTGCTAGCATAGAGGGGTTTGCCTGTGGACCAGAGATTTGTGTCTGATTCAAAATCAGAATGAACATTAAAAATGACTGAATAATGACTTTTATTTGATAGGCTACTTCAAAGTAATACTTAAGGTATTTTGTCTTAATTTATTTCCTGAAGCATCTTTCTTTCTCTGTCTCTGAGATCAAGAGTCTTATTTTGTAGCCTAGGCAGATCTTGATCTCACTAGAAAGCCCAAGCTGATCTGGACCTTGTCATCCTCAGTCCCAAGTTCTGGGTTCTGGGATTAGGTTGCAATTGAAAGCAGAGAATATTTCTATTGTAAAATTTCGCTTCAACTCAAAGATCCATATAGCATGTCTCCAAAATACATACTTTTCACTGAGAAGGTTTTTTAATAAGCAGAATTTTCACTTTGAATTCTCAATGATTTCCATGACGGTTTCAGTAAATTTCTATAATCAGAAGAATGGTTCCCATGTTCCCACCTGCAGTGACCTGTGCTAGAAGGCAGTGTCACCATATCTCAGGGTGATCTGTCACACAAGGGGGACAGCTCCACCTGTCATTTAAAAATAAATGCCACATTACAGGTGATAACATAGTAAGGTTTAATAAACCTCAGGCTCTGTGTTCCTCCCCCATTAAAGTCCTTCTGACTAGGGAACTGTGGCACATGGGGAAAGTGGCTTAGTCAGTTCTGGTCCTGCTTCACTGGGAGATCCGGGCCTCTGTGGTTTTGAGCATTTACCCCTCTTTGCACTGCACCAGACTTTCACCTGTCCTGGCACTGAATACAGCTAGTATGAACAAAGAATCATCCTCACATTAGAGAGACTTGCCCAGAATATGAAAGCTGGTGGACAAGCATCAGGCTGGGGACCACCATGTGGGTAGCTCATGCCTACAAGCTTTGATAAATATGAATTCTCTTTACTCTGCCGTCCAACTTTATGAGGTAAATGTCACCAGACACCATGAAGCTAGGGAAGATATACATTCTACATTTACCTACAAGTATTTTATTATTATCAACCTAGGTCAGCACTTCTCTTTCCTTCAAAAGTTAAAATTAAAAAGTTGTCTTGAAATACATTTTAACTTTTTTTCAGCCATTCCCCTAATCCTTAGGCTATGAAAAGATTACAAATTTTCATTTGCTTTCATGAATTAATCCACTGGCTCTGGTTGGGGTTTATGGGTGCTTTATTTAAAAAAAATGCATACATGTCTCACAGATATGTAAGGAATTGTCAGTCCTTTTATTAGCAGGTCTTCCCGCTTCCCCCTCACCAAGACAAAAAAAAAAAAAAAAAAAAAAAAAAAAAAAAAAAAAAATAGAAACTGGCTTCAAAGATGTCACCCCCATGGAGTAGAATTGATTTTTCTGGACCCTCAAGGTAGACCAAAAAATGCAGACTCTGTGAGGGTTCACTCCTCAGTAGAAAGGAAATTAGTATTAAAGATATATGTGAATCCCATGCCACCATTCAGCTTGTTTGTGTTTTTGATTTTTTAAGTGTTTAACCCCAAATTCTTGCATGAAAACTTTTGTACTCCACAGAAAGACCTGGGTTACAAATTCACATTGCAGATACTGTGTGTATTTAACACAGGCACATCCCTTGGGGAACCAAGTTGCTTAGGCAAGTCAGCTTAGAGAAGCCACTGGATAATTCATCCTTGAGGACCCCAATCCTGTGCCTGAGAATGAAGGCATCACCCCCAGCTCTTGGCAAACCTTCTAGCATAAGGAGGTGCCCAGCCTCAAGACAAAAATAACAAAAATGTTTTATACTTAGAAATTAGATGATAGATTTGCCATCATAACATATAGTATCATGCTTGCCCTGCCAGTAGCAATCCACTCTCAGGATGGAAAGTTTATTTGTATACAAACAAGAGAAATCATGTAGCCAATTTCTGTTCAATGGGCAGGAGAGAAGAGGGGAGCATCCTGTTACCTCAGCGGGTCCACACATAGGCCACACTGCTGCTCTGTACTTGGATGTTCTTCTGCTGTGTTTCTAAGCGGGGAAACAGAGGCTTATCTGACATATTTTTCAGGTTCTGTTCCCCTGACCCTCATCTTGTATTCATGCCTTAAATCCCTCTAGTTTAGTCACAGGCTGCCCATTACCCAAGTAAAGGTACAATGAAAGGCAGAGGCAGTGAGACCTATCCATGAGTGATCCTCAGGTATAGATGGCAGGCACTGAACCCTGCCTGACTTCAGAGACCCCTCCCTGCTGCAGGCAAAAGGCTCTACGCACTTGGAATTCTACCTTTGAGTGAGGTAAAAAAGAGAATGCTTGCTGCTGGAGGGTGACTCAGCATTTAACAGTATGCTGCTCTCCATGGGACGTGAGTTCCCTTCTGAACACTTAGGATTCCCACAGGTAGCTCCCTGCAGACTCACTCTCAGCTCTTGTATCCTGGGTCACTTGTATTTTCTCCTCAGGGTGCAGCTGTGTACCACTGAGCATCACTGTGGGACGGGTCACCTCCCAGCTCAGATGGACTACCCCTTATCTGACAGATCTTCTTGCCTCTTTTTCTTTTTCCCTTTTCCCTCTCGTGGTACCCTGGTCTAGCTCTGTATTTTAGGTCCCTCTCATAGTGCCTGAGGCTAGTAGCCCTCAGCAGTATAAGCCTCAACACTAAGTGACAATGGCCATATATCCCTGTCAGGTTCCTTTATGCCCAAAGCCTTATGAAGACCCCCTGCTGTGCTTGCCCAATCTGATGAAGGACTTTATTGCAGAGATGTTGTGCATGTAGAACATGGAGGACATGGTTGGGGGGGGTGTATGACACTGCACAGACTGCTCATATGCTTGAGACAGCTACCATTCAGTAATGAAAAGGCAAGGGGAGAGGACAGTGTGCATCTTAAGGAGTCTAAAAGAATTTTTCAATTACCTTTCCAAGGAACTCACTCCTCCAGGCCCAGAAGAGGACCCTGGTTTTTAAAGGCTTCACTGTGGAGTGAAGTAAGATGGAGAGATGCAATATATATCAGGAAGGCTTGCCCATGCAAGTTACCAGCATCCATGATGATGGTGTGGGCTGTGAGCCTTTCCACATCCCTGCCTCTTTGCTGTTTCTGTTTCTTTAAAGGATGGAGATTTGAGAAAGACACATATAATACAGTCACTTGCAAGCCATACAAATGGATTGACATGGTGCTGTTGTTGTCATGGAGATCAAAGAGAGGTTCTTATGAATATGGGGGTTGGGGAGAATTAAGAGGCCAGAAGAAATCGTACTTGTAGGGGCAGGGCTGGAGAGGGACAGACATCTATAGAGAGCAATAAATGTAAACAATAAGTGCAAGGAAATTGGGACTGTTACTAGTTCCAAAGGGAGAGGGAATGAATAAAAATCAGCCTGAGTAAATAATTAATCTGTCTTAAGAAGCATAATGACAAGTGTGACCTCTGCCCCAGAGTATACAGTACCTTCAAAGAGATTCCAGAAAAGGTGAAGAGCTGCCACTCAACAAAATTGCTATGTTTAACAGAAGGTTCCTGGTGCAAAGGGGCTCATCTGCAAGGCTCTTCTTGAGCTTGGATGTGAAGTAGGAGCAAGCCCTCAGAGTTGTTTTGCATGTTCTGTTTCCAGTCACCCATCTTGGCAAAGGGCTATTTTAATGTTTTTTTAAGGGAAGTTATTGCCAGGTGGGATTTCCCATAAACCTTTATTGATGTGGTGGTTTGAATATGAATAGCCTCCTTACGATCATATATCTGAATGCTTAGTCATCAGAGAGTGGCACTGTTTGAAAAGGATTGGTCACTGTGGGAGGGCTTTGAGGTTTCAAAAGCCCATGCAAGGCCCAGGAGGATATATATGAACCATCATGTCCTCAGGTGGCCTGGCACTCACTCAGGCTCAAAACCAGCTGCTATGAAGTAGGCATTTGGCATAGAAGTATTCTTAGTGTAGCAGATGTTTCTCAGTTGAACTGTGCAGGAGGGCAGAGATGATGTTGCAGATGCTGGTAGAGATGACATCAGTGATAGTGGTAGCGTCAGATGAGACAGGAGCCATAAGATTTGGATAGTGTTGCTAACAGTGACCAAGATGCTTCAGAGGCAAGGTAGCAGTGGTGCATCTTGACCTTTCGTTCTACAACATGATCTCACTTCCTGGGACAGCTTTAACAGCTTTGTCTACAGGGGTAGCTAACAAATTTATTAGGCACCTGTAAAGGAAATACAGGCAATAGCACAGAACTTGTTCAAAGGTGAGAAGGAAGGATTGTGTTTCTGTCTCCTTGTGACAAATACATCCCTTTATGCTAAGCCACTTCTATCAGAGTAATAGCAAAAATTCCTGCTCATTAATAGTCAGCTCAAATGTGGGCTTTAAAAATAAAGCAGTCATCTACTGCTGGGGCTTGAGTCCCCCAGATAGTATTAAAAATGGGAAAACTAGATAGCAAAGGTGCTTAGCAGCATTTGTGGTTGAAAATAAGTTGAAAAGTAATATCAGTGTGGGAGAACAATAAACTAAAATCAAATAGCATCATACTGGAGCATTGCTTTCAGAAACTATGATGCAAAGAGGAGACTGTTGCTCTGTTGCTAGGCCCTAATAACATATTAAATGGGAAAAAACCAGACACAGAATAGTAGACTATGGACAGAGGATACAGGAGGAATGCCTCACGTTAGACAAAACCAAAAATCAAAACAAAACAAAAAACAAGTCAAATGTACACAGGCTCACATGGAACATTCACTTTGGACTCCTATAATAAAGTAAAGTAGTGATTCTAGGCAATATTTTGCAGAACTGTAAAGTGAGAAAAATATCCTTTATTATAGAATAAGGACAAAAATGTAGATCTTCTAAGAGAATGTAATTTTAAATAAAATTTCATTCTTTTCTTTGAATATTGCATATGTGTATACAACATATCTTGATCATATCCATTCCTTACACCCCCTCTCCAGCTCACCCAGGAGGCCATCACATCTTCATGTCTTATATAACTTTTAACCTCCTGATTCCAGTCAGTGTCACTCACGTGTACATGGTGTGGGATTGGTTCCTCAGTGGGGGCATGGAGAACCTTCCCGCCACCATAGTCCTAAAAAAAAGTGATTCTACTTTCCCCAAGGGTGGTCAACAGCTCCTCAGCTAAGAGTGGGGTTTCTGAAGCCCTTGCCCAGTCTGTGTTGGAACTTTTAACTTGTTTGAATTTGTGCAACAATATTGCTTTTTATTTTAAACAAAGTCTTATAAATGACCAGAGCAAAGCACTTGTTTATCGCCCAAGGAACTAGATGCAAGTGCTTTCTAACCCCAAAGAGAGGGGCAATCTGACACAAGGTGGATTAACCCTCCAAGGCTTGAGTTGTGGTAACTCAGCAAGATACTCCCAAGGCTGCTTCCAGGAAGATTCTAAGTCAGTTGCTGCAGATAAGTTTCTTGTAGGCATTGGTTCCACTGTATACCTGCTGCATAGCCCTCATGCTGTGATTTGGACCGGCTTTCTCTTGAAGCCTTACAGGGAGCTGAGCAATTAGAGAGCATGCTTAATGGATATGAATATAATTTGCAAAATTATCATTTATACTTGAGTCACTTATCTGATAATTACAAAAAAAATCTACACGAAATAGAATAAATCTCTTTGTTGGTAAAACTGACTTGCATATAATCATTTTTACAGGGAAATTAATTTTATTAACTCGCTAGAGGTTACACATGCAAGTTGGCAGGTGTGGTATAGTGATTTTGTTGGGCTTTGATTCTAAAATGCTAAAATCTTTAGGTGTTCTTGAAGACAAAATGAACAGCAAAGCTCATCAATGTTACAGGTGAAAGGCAAGTATGATCTCTTATATCAGGGCTCACTCTAGTGCTCGCGGAAATAGTAAATGGCTGACATGGCTGATTTCTAGCTGTGAGTCCACACATCCATGTGCACACAGCCCGGCAGACTGAGGACAGCATCTGCATCCCACAGAAACCACACAGGAAGAAATTTGCTGTAAGAAGGCCCCATAAGTACATGCAGCTTTTGTGTATTAATTAGAAGTTTAAAATGTTACAAATAAATGAAAGGAATACTATTCTCTGTGACGCAGATTGTATCCTGAAGCCAGCCTGGGGCATGTGTTCCGCTGGAGGAGAGTATGCCAGGCTACACATAGTATCTGCTGAGCTCATCCAGGCAACTTCTTACTCAGCACCTTTTGCTTCTCTTGTTATCGCGACCCTTCTCCGTGTGCTGCTGACAGCACCCGGAACTCCACCCAAACCCTCCCATCATGCCTCACTCCTTTGCCTTTGGGCACCCTCTCCCTTCCTCTTCCTGCCAGCTTCTCCCACACATCCCCAACTCTACTCTCTGAACCTAGGCCGCCCTTACAAACCCACCTGGCTTCGGTATTCAGGAACTATTTCTTCCAGATCTCATTTGCCCGCTTCCTGCTGGCCTTGACCTGGCAGCCGTGCACTCAGCCTGCCACCGTTCTGCAGAACCCCTGCGTTTACTTTCCCTTTCTTCAGCACTGTTGGTGCTTTGGGGCTTCTCTCCACACCGAGAGATCTGGATCAATAGTTTGTAATTGATTTATAGAAGATACATTGATAGAAGACAATAGATGATAGGTGATAGATAAATGATAGAGAAATAGATGGTAGATCTATTGATAGATAAAAGACAATAGACTGATACATGATGGATGACAAATAGATAAAAGATAGATGATAGGCTGATAGATAGATAGATAGATAGATAATATGATGATAGACAGGTAAATAGAAAGATGATAGGAGTATGTTAGACCACTAGCTGATGAACAGGAAGGACTGTCTTACAGTGAGATGGCCTGGTATGTGTTTCAACACTATAAATGTAGAATGTCTTTCCATCAGTGAGTCAAGTTAACCATAGCAACCTGATCTAAGGGATTGGAGCACAGACTATGCAGTTTCAAATTTATTCCCCTGCCACTTAAATGTGGCTGACATTGTGTAAAAGCTAAGGGTCACAGTGTAAGCATTACAGAGGGTGAAGAGGTCAGGCCAGAAGTCATTCAGGTGAAGGAAAAGTGGCCAGGGAAGAAAGACTGCTGCAGAAGTACCCTGCTTATGGCTTCACTTTGCATGGCTTCTATTTCACCACCCCTACCAGCATAGACTGTGACCTATAATATTAAATAGAGAATTACAGAAATAAGTGAGTTGTAAGTTTAAATGACCTTTATGACAATGTATTGACTTAATTCTATTATATCTCTATTATTAGTTATAGTTGCTGATTTCCTAGAGTGCCTGATTTAGGAATTATACTATCACAGATTTACAGGGATGAACACAAAGGAAAAGCAGCCATGCCTTTAGGGCTAGGTTCTAGCCTCTCAGCCATGGGAGAGCAGGGCAGGGGTTTGTGGCTGCTTCACTTGCCCTTATTATTATCTGGCTTTATTTTTCCCAAGTTGTTTTGCATGTTATGATTTTCCTGCCTCAGTTTTCCTGAATGTATTTTTCTCTTTCCTGCTTAGGCTCCCAAGAAACATTTACAAAATGGGATCATACGTGGCTACCAAATAGGCTACCGGGAATACAGCACGGGAGGTAACTTCCAGTTCAATATTATCAGTATTGATACCACCGGGGACAGCGAGGTGTACACCCTGGACAACCTGAACAAGTTCACCCAGTATGGCCTGGTGGTGCAGGCCTGCAACCGGGCTGGCACAGGACCTTCTTCTCAGGAGATAATCACCACCACCCTGGAGGATGGTAGGTCTGGGCATCCATAGTCTGTGGCATAACTTCCTCTCAGTGCCCTGTAACCCAGTTTCCTGTTGCTTGGCCTAAGTACGTAACCCACCATATCAATTCACTGCTGCTCTGGATGAGTCTCCACTCAAAAGCCCAAATGAATTTCTGAATGTTTCTCTTTGATTTTGGAACACAAGAGCGAGTTTTGTATTACCAAAACCAAAGTTATCCCCATCTAGAGCATAAATATAATTTTTCAAGTCTTTCCCCCTAATCAGTGTCAAGAAGGTTTTGGAATATTTTCTGTATATTATTAGACAGTAATTTTATTACTACCTCTCTCTGATGGCTGTTTTCTAACTGAAAAGGTCCCAGGCTCTCTAGAGCAGATCCCATAGTGATCATGCACCCCCTAGTGACCAAAATGAATTCATGCACACTCCCTCTAAGGAAGGGAAACAGCCCAACATTGCTTGATGATAGAGAACCCTCTTGTCCAAGAAAGGCTCAGTACCTGGTGGTGTCAGCACATGGTCATTTAAAGGACTTTGCACAATGGGTCATTTGATTGTGGACCAGAGAAGGCATGGAGAGAAGGCTTTGATAACCAGAACCTGGAAGACCAGATATTCTATTACATGCGGCACAAGACAGGTTCACTCTGCTTTTCCATTTTTGCTTTGATGACTTTGTTTCAGCTAATACTTTGCACTCTGTCTTCTCTCCAACATTTAAAGTTGGCATAGTGTCAATATCTAAACTATTGTATAAGCTGGGGATACCATTAATCTTAGAGGCATAAGCAGGCAGATCTCTATGCTTGAGGCTAGCCTGGTCTACTGAGCAAGTTCCAGACCAGGCTGGGATACATAGCAAGACCCTATCAATTCATGAGTAATAGCATATGTTAATTTTTTTTTTTTTTACTCTCTTGCCTCTGGTAAAACCTTATACTCCTGAAAAGGAGGCTTGGGAGCTGAGCTGGGGCAGCTGTGTGATTACATGTCTTCTCTCCCACGTTTCCCAGCATCCTTCTAATGCAGTGCTGTGGGCACCAAATGTAAGTGAAAGCAGTAGTTTGCGGGGCAGTGGGAGTGCAAAGCAGACAAGCAGTACACTCATCATTAGGACTTGAAGTGTACTCAATTCAAGTCTGGGGTGAGCTCCTGAAAGTGCCGTTACTGAGTGGAGAGGAGGAACTGGGAGGTCCTTCATGACAACTGTGTGACCTTGAGATCCTCAGCTGAGTCACAGTATTCTTGAGAGGAATTACACTGCCTTTCCTTTCTTTGTGAGACTGAGGACATTTTCCTTTTTCTGCATGTTAGAATTAGTAGATTAACTGCTTATTCAATATTGCTTTGCTAATAGAACCACCTGCTGCTATTATAGGTTCTAATTATTTCATTTCAGTGCCCAGTTACCCTCCCGAAAACGTTCAAGCCATAGCAACATCACCAGAGAGCATATCAATCTCCTGGTCCACACTATCCAAGGAGGCCTTGAATGGGATTCTCCAGGGGTTCAGGGTCATCTACTGGGCCAACCTCATGGATGGAGGTAAGAGGACTCAATGGGGATGGTGAGCATGTTCCCATGGGATGCCTTACACAGCCTGCAAATTCCCTTCCTAGGGTAAAATTAGGTTGTGGGGGGTCCTCTTTGCCAATGGACACTTGCCTGCCTCACTTGAGCCTGTGCATACACATGCCTTTAAAAATCCGTTTGAAGCAGACTACAGAGTAACATTTGGAGAAATTGGGCATTGTGTTATTTTCTAAATTGTGTCTATGTCAAAACTTCAGGTATCTTCAACCATATATCTCTATCTAGAATGTTATACATAACATGTGCCCTTAAACAATGCTCCTTAATTATCCAAATAGATCTCAGCAAGGAAACATTAAGTCCCTATAGTAGAAGTATGTGACACCTCTAGGAAAATGCTGTAACACCTCAAGAGGCATGTGATTGTCCCCATGAGGAGCCATTAAATCCAAAACCTCAGGTTTAGATGGTGCACACATCTTCCCAAGGTCTCCATTCCTGGCATGCTCTCATGCCTGGGCCCCTGTACCCACCCTCTTCCTTCTTCCTACCTCTCTTCCTGCCCCTTGCCTTCCTTCTTCCTGTCCCTCACTTCCTGCTGCTCCTCTTCGTGTCCCCTCTTTCCCCTCCCCTCGCTTCCCACCTCTCTTCCTGCTTCTCAGTTCCTGTCCCCTTATATCTCGCCTCTTCTTTCTACCTCCCCTCCGCCATAGAGCATCTGTCAACTTCTCTGCCTGGGTATAGACTGCATTTCTTGCCTTCTTCTGAGTTGAGCAAAGAGCTCAAGTACCAGAGTCTGTAGCTCCTCTGCTCAAGACCACTGGGTCTGTTGTGCTCAGCAGATCCCATCCTCAAAGAGTAAGGGACACATTGGCCCTCCCAGCTGTGGATGGCTTCACTGTTGTCACCAGATTTAGAAGTGAAGATGCAATAGTAAAGGCTGCCTTCTGCTGAGTCACTGCCAGTGTGTGACCCTCTACAGTGCAGATTCTTTGGGGTGTGTTTCCAGAACTGACTGCCAGGCCTAGTTCCTTTTGGAGTGGAGTCCCACTATTCCCACACTACCCTGCATGGGGAGACGGTCTAGGGAGACACACATGCCAGATCCACGGTCTACTGAATATCTCTTAGGCGGAGCTTGTAAAATGGGAGAGAACAGGGCTTGCTCAGGGGGCTCCAGACTAATAAACAGGAGCTGGACACTAATGCACATGGACCAGGCCAGCAGATGCTACCCAGGAGAAGGTGACAGAAACAAAAGAATTAACAACTGAAGTCTTCACATGAATAAAAGTTTTAAAAAATACAGTGTAGAGTAATAAAATGTCTATAGTCATTGGCTTTGACAGTGACGCATAGGAGACTGTTTTATATGGTGTCTTTATACATACCAAGCTTTAAAGTTTAAACACAGTTCTTAAGGATGTTCTTTGCACTCAGAGAATCAGGGCCAAACCAGTGTGATTAGTGTCTATTGCAGATATTCCACTCATGACTTCCAAAAGCCAAGGAAGAAAACATCAGAAATTAAAGCACTGGATGTGGGCCACCTCTAAGAAATGCATTTTGGATCACAAAGCACTCTATGTGATCACTGTGGCTCCAACCCCATTGTTCTAGATCCTACAGACCCTGAGCATGGAGTAACATGAGGAAAGCCTGACTTAACTAGACCTAGAGAACATTTTACACATGCACATCATGTATGAACACACCATATACAACATAAATATAACACACATATATACTCCGCCTCCACATATATGTACATATACCACATGTACCATATACCATATATACACACACATATATATCAAATACATTATACACATTATACACACACCACACATAATTTCAACATATCATAGATATACTACATACACATATAGACCACACATACCACATGTCACACATACACACTAAACACACCATATGCACCACAGTACATACACAATGTACACCATATACCACACATATACACCATAAATGTAAATATCACACATACTATACATGTCATACAAACTAAGCTCCCCCTCAAAAGCACATATCACACATGCCATACAAACCTATACATAGTGTAAATATTATAGTTACTATACAATCCACATATTGTAACCCAGTACACATGTCATACCCTTTTCACAGGCATTACATGTGCACTGCACACATGCTTTCTATGTATGTCACATATCATAATCTCAAAGTAGGTGGCTCTTGACATCTGAGCCTCTAGGTGGAATGCGGATGGACAACATGCTGCAGTGACCCAGGTAGCCAAAGTATTCTTCTAGTCTTGTCTCCCTGTGTTTACCAAGTGTCCAGGACCCAGTATCCAAGATTCTGTGTGGTGAATATGAGGCTGTCCAGCCTGACGTAATAGCCCAGGCTCTTGGAGATCCTAGCCTTGTGCTGGCAAGGTATTATTTTTCTGTCCCTTAGGCTCCATGCCTAATGATGGGTGATATACCTAAATGCCACACCTAAGTAATGGGTGTGGAATCATAGACTACTGAGCTGACTTATTTGTCCATCATGGCCCTACTGGCAGTGCTGGGCCTAGGAAAGCTAACCTGGCATGTCCCCACCTTTTTTGAGACAGGAGATAGGGGCACAGTTCTCAATACTTTTGGAACACATCACAAGTGTCCTTCACTGTGGCCAGCTACCCAGCAAGTGTCTGCTGGACCCCTGCTTTTCACCTAAGTTTTTCCTTAGTAATATGCCATCACATGGTGCCAACTGCCCTGCTCACAGCCATCTGACCCTGGGTAAGCAGATCCCAGGCCTCCTCTTCCTTCTCCATCACTGACTCTGGAAGTAACTTGTTTCTATTTGAAATTTAGGGCCATACAACTGTGTAGTCACTTGCCACATCACTCAACTTGCTTTCAGTTGCCATGTGCCTTCTGCTTGAGGTGGAGGCATGATGTTCCATCTCTGAATAGCACTCTTGGATCCCACTCAGGGAAGTAAGGCATATTTAGCACATGCCAAGGTTCTTACATCACCTGTCACTTCAGCAGTGACACAAAGAAGGGTTCACTGTAGGTAAAAGGAGGAGTGTGCTGAGCCACTCAGATCCGCTTCAGTGCAAGTCTCCTTCAAATGTTTGCTCAGTCATCCTGAGACAGAACACAGTCAGCAATGCCTCAATATGGCTGAACATTTGGAATCCTGATGTCCAGACCCTTTGAGAAAGCCCTCCATCACTGGGCTTCGTTTATCAAGATACAGGTTTAGTTGTGAAAGCCAAATGAGTTCCGGGTATCTTACAAATACCTAAGTGACTATAGTCAATGGTGTAGGGCAGAGCTGTAATTCGCCTGGATGTGCATCTTTGCTCAGATATTTGAGATTAACTTGGGTACCTAAAATCTGCATATGCTACAGTATAATTTTAAAAATATCAATGGTGATCCTGGGAGATAGCTCGGTTGTTAAAACATTCACCATACAAGTGAGGACCAGAATTCAAATCCCTGTAGCCAGTGTAATGTCAGATGGCATAATGACCTACCTGTAATTTCACTAGAAGAAACAGGAATCTCCCAGGCAATCTGGCAAGCAAGGCCAGGAATATCAGTGAGTTCTGGGTTCAACTGAGAAAACCTGCCTTAATGAGTAAGAGGGAGGTATGAACAATGATTCTAAACATCAAAATATACATGTGTGTGTGTACTATACACATGCAAAATATGTGTCTTAGTTTGGTTTTCATTGTTGGGATAAAACACACCAAAGAAAAGCAACTTGGAGAAGAAAGGGTTTATTTCAGCTTACAGTTTATAGTCCCCCATAAAAGGAAGGTCCCTCAAGGAAGGGACACTGCTCATCGGCTTGTCCTTTGTGGCTTGTTCATCCTGCTTCCTTAGATAGCCAGAACCATCTGCCTTGGATGGTACCACCCACAGTGGGTTTGTCCCTCCCACATTGATCATTAAGCAATGTCCCACAGACATGCCCATAGTCCAATCTGATGAAGGCGTTTCCTCGACTGAGGCTCCCTCCTCCCAGATGACACTAGCCATGTCAAGCTGGCAAAAGATTAGCCAACACACTATGTACACATGTATGAAAATGAAATATAGATATTAAATTCTCACCTTGCAGAAGTTTCACAGTGACAGACATTGGGTATATAGAGATAGCTCACTGGTAATAAGGGCACAGTGATATTTGCTGGTGTGAGGCCTTCTAAGAGTGGCATCATGATGCTAGAATTTGATTTACCGAGAGTTAAGTACTGTTTTCCAAATTAGTTTTCTGTTTGTTTTGTTTTGTGTTCAGACATTTTGATCTAGGCAATTATTTTTTTTTTTGTAAATAGTACATGTTGTTGGTGTCCTGTGACAATTCTGCACAGCTCCTTTCTGTACTTTGTGTGACAGATAGAAGGTCAGCCAGGGTGTGTGATGAGCTTGGTAACCAGGTCTTGTCTTTTCCTTTTGTCCCCCAGAGCTGGGCGAGATTAAGAACGTCACCACCACTCAGCCTTCCTTGGAGTTGGATGGACTAGAGAAATATACCAACTACAGTATCCAGGTGCTGGCCTTCACCCGTGCAGGGGATGGCGTCCGAAGTGAGCAGATCTTCACCCGCACCAAAGAGGATGGTGAGACATAGTGTGGGCACTGAGTAGGAAATTCAGATCCTAAATGCCCTAGGACACATTGGTCTCATTCCTGGGCTGAAGCCATTGCTAAAGGCAGGTCAGAAGGCTTGTCCTGGGCCTTTGCCCATCAGTCTACTCTTGACCTCAAACATTCCAGTATTCATGGCCCTCCACCCCCAGCTACCTACCTTGCTTGATGTGGCCATTGATTGATCCCTCCTCCTGTAAATATTTCCCTGCTCTTCCTTCTCTTCCCCTCCCCACTTTGGCTTCTCCCCCTTTCCCTCCCCCTTTCTTCTCTCCCCCTTCTCCTCTTCCTCTATCTCTTCATTTCTTATCATTTTTGTTTGTTTGTTTGTTTCAACCAAAACCATCTTTTATCCCAGGGCTCACATGCCTGCTGAGTGTTTTGGGCTCTGTTCAGATAACTTCAATTACTACAGCTTGTTTGCTTAAAACTCATGAACTGGCCTAAGTCCTGCTCCACGTGAATTGGATTACTTCAGAAAGGCTTGAATTCAAAGCTTTGTGGCATTTTTTTGTGAATTTTTATGAGGATTCATGCTGACTAAGTAGGTTTTAACTCCCATCTGGCTGCAGACCAGCATTTGCTGCTCCACACAAGCTGGCCTGCAGTTTTTTTGTTTGTTTGTTTGTTTTGTTTTTGTTTTTTTTTTTTTTTTTTATTTTGAGCTTTCTTGTCAGAGCTGTTTAGGCTTTCATGCACAGCAGAGCAGTAGTAAAGCGGTTACCTGATGAAGGAGGAAGCAACCAGTACCAAATGCATGCCCAAGAAGGTTTCCAGAAGCATCCTAGCACCAGGTCATGACAGACACAGGCTGACCCAGGATGCAGTAGCACTCAAGTACTGTGTAGACATGATCTGAATTTATTCATGTCCCTTCCCAGGAAGTAGAGGCAGGTGAGGGAGGAAGGCCCTCATTGTGACCCATTATGTCACCAGCTGGTACAGGTTTGAGGTCTCTGCCCCCTCAGCTGCGTAGAGCTCAAGCATGCTGTTTTCCATTCTAGCCCACATGTGTCCTAGGAGCAAAGCTTGCAACTCAGGTTTAGATGCAAGAATGGGGACCTCCTCATTTTTTTTTCCAACCCTTGTTCATCATCCCCATGATCACCAGACATCTGGAGGGTGCCTTCTGTTGCCTCAATCCTGCTCTCCCCTCAGGGAGCCAGGGCCTTTTCTCTGTCTCACACTCTCATCCACCTACCCCCTCATGGTATTCTACCAACTCTCTAGGCCACCTTACATTGGTGTCTCTACATACAAGTCCTCATTTCTTCCCTTAGTTTTTCTAGGACACACCGACCATTCTTCTTAAGAACATGCAGCTGTTGGTCAGTGACTACTCAGTGACATTGGATCATTTCAGGAAATCTAGAGTCAAAATGCAGTACCCTTAGGAAGTCACTTGACCTATCCACAAAACTAAGTTCTGAATGAGAAGAGCTGTCATTTAATTGTAAAATGTGACAGAGAGCTGTGTAGATGCTGGGATTGTGCTCTGCTGTCCACAAGACTTGGAGCAACTTACTTTCTCAGAATAACAGGGAACCAAGTTGCTAAATCTCTCAGACCATACTGATGCATATATGAAAATGGAAGAAGTAGCCATACCTCAAATTGTCATTCAGAAGGCTGCTATCATCTATCCCCTTACTACATACTTCATTCTTGGCTCTCTTTTCCCTCAGAGCATGGTGAAATCATCTTTTTTTTTTTATCACTAATGGTTATGCAAGTATCCCTGGAATTATTATTTAAGAAGGAAATTGATCTACAGCATAAAACTGGACATTTGCATCTTTTAAGGAGACTATATGAAAATTCAATAAAAAGGAAAGTTCTCCACAGCTCCCATCAACTGGCAATTTGGTATCGATTTTTAATTAATCATTCAGTTTTAAAACCTGTAGTTTTCTGTCTCAGTGCTTGACCCTGAGTCCTGAGATCCTCATCCATCCACTGGTCTCTGCTTTTATGTCTGGTTCAGGCAGTGTATGGAGATATGATTGACTGTAGATGCCTCCACAAGACCCCACAAAGGAGGTGCAGGATTCTGTGGGAAATGGGAACTTAAGTGGAATGCCAGTATTTATTCAGGATAAGTTGTCATTTTGAAGGGAAATGGAGCAGAGACTGGATAGAAATGACAGGCACCCTGCTTTGCTTTCTGTTGCTGTGACCAAAACACCATGACCAAAAGCAACGTGGGAGGAAAGGGTTCATTAGAATTTCCACATCACATTCTGTCATTGAGGAAAGTCAAAGCAGGAAGTCAAGGCAGGAACCGATGCAGAGGTCATGGAGGATGCTGATCACTGGCTCACTCGGCTTGCTGAGCTAGGCTCACTTTCCCAGGAGCGATACTGTTTGGGTTAGAAAGTCCAGCATCAATCATTGTTTGTTTGCTTGCTTTTAAAATTCTCTACACACAATCTAATGGAGGAATTTTCTCAGTTCATGTTCCCTCTTCCCATATGATCCTTGTTTGTGACAAGTTGGCAAAACACTAACCAGCAGAACAGGGTACTTGTCAACCACTATTAGAAACTCAATATCTATATAAACAGGTGTTTATACAGTGAGAGCAACTCTCTTGTCCAGTTTCTCAGTCCCTAAAGATACTTGGGCTCATAGACATGTTCTTAGGCATGTGGTCATATCCAAAGGTCCAGGCAGAGAAGTCTCAGATCCATAAGTTAGTTGTAGTTCTGTGTCCATAGCCATCACCTTGGGGTGAAAATCGTTGAATTTTCAGATCTATTTCTCAGGACCCTGAGCTCAATAAAACCACACATTTGTCATTGCTGAAAGAGTGTAAGAGGCAACTTGCTACACAGCTTTATTCTTCTAAGCACAATGAATTTTGAAACATTTGTGGAATTTTAATATCATTGTATTTGTCCAAACTATAACCTAAGCATAGTCATGCAAGGAAAGAACACAAACAAAAAAAGATCTATTAATTTTTAGTAGCTATTTTCACTTGGAGGCATGTGCTAAACTCAACCTCTATTTCTTTATGAAAAAGTACACATAGTATATATGTACATAGAGCCAGCTCTGTTTAAATTTAAATATTTACAAAGCATGTCATTAACACATGTGAGTTAACACTGAGGCCAAAGTACATGGAATTTGTGATCTCTGGATCCACTCCATGTGGCATCTGAGAAGCTTTTCTCTGGTTAGATATCTAAAGGTAAATCTGCATGAAGGTAAAAAATAAATATCAGAATCTGGAGAATCCTTTGACCACTTGTATCGTATGGCCTGAAGAGTATCCAGAATGTATTAGTTGCTTTTCTATTGGTGTGAGAAAACCTACTGACCAAAGCAACTTCAGAAAGGAAGGGTTTATTTTGGTGTATAGCTTCAGAAATGCAGAGCCCAACATGTCAAAGAAGGCATGGCTACCGTCAGAATCCACAGTGCAGGAGCAGGATGCTGGCTGATCACACCGCTTCCTCTCACATGACGCAGAATAAGAACAGGAAGTGGGTGAGGTTGCAAACTTTCAACGTGCCCCCCATGTACTTTCTCCAGGAAGCCCGCCACTCCGAAGTGTCTCATAACTTCTTAAACAGAGCTAATGAGAATTAAGTGTTTAAGTGTTTTAGAGGGCACTTCTCATCCAAACCACAACAGAGAGTATGCACATGTGCGACGTATCTTAGTAAACCTAAGGGGTGTGTGTGTGTGTGTGTGTGTGTGTGTGTGTGTGTGTGTGTGTGTGTTTACACAATCACTAGTCATGCAGCCCTTCAGTGGGTACCGAAGGTTTTGTGCCCCATGAGTACATCAGCCCTTTCTAGTTCTAGTACCTCAGAATACGGGATGTGCCCTGCTCAGTAAGTGGAAGCCAGCAACACAGCAGCCTGTGTCCTCTGAATCCTGCCATACCCCTCACCTCTACCCTCATCCCTACCCCCTCATTCTTCATCCCTGTCCTCAACCCTCAGCCCTGCCCTCACCCCTCACCCCTGCCCTCTTCACCCCTCACCCCTGCCCTCTTCACCCCTCACCCCTGCCCCCAACCCTCACTCCTGCCCTCTCCCCTGCCCTCACTCCCCACCCCTCACAGCATAGCAGTTCACTTGAGGACAGGAAGTTTTGACTCTAGAACAATGACATTCCCTATCTCTGACCCCCAGCCCCTCTTTTGAAGGATTTCAGCCCATCTTCCAGTTCTTCTATTCTTTCTACCCTGTCTTTCCCAACTTCCCTGGTACCTTAGAGGAGATGACAGAGATGCTCTACTTGTTACTGAACATTCATTAGGGCCTTGCGGTTTTTAAAGATCCTACTTCCAAACTGCAGTGCCATCTGGAATCATCAGGGTTTAGGATCAATGTATGAATGCGGTTCAGTTGCTAGGACACTAGGACCCTTGACACTGAGCAGAGCTCAGCAAGAAGAGGGACTCAGCCACCAGATCGTCACTGGGGGAGGGATTGTCACCTGGGCAGCAATGGGAAGCTCCATTTCACCCTGTGACTAACCCCGAATTTTCTAGTTCCAGGTCCTCCCGCCGGTGTCAAGGCGGCAGCAGCCTCAGCCTCCATGGTCTTTGTGTCCTGGCTGCCCCCGCTCAAGCTGAATGGCATCATCCGAAAGTACACAGTGTTCTGCTCCCATCCCTACCCCACAGTAAGTTGGAGTACCTTAAAGCCTCTTCCAGGACCTCACTGAGGATGCTCTTTCCTGTCTCCCTCCTACTTGGTCTTCTTGGTGGTTTTTCTTGTTGTGTTGTCTCCATATACAAAGCAAAGTCCTCATTTACACCTCACTGCAGAACAGTCCTGCATCATTACATAGGATGCAGTTGCCCGGAGCCATTGTTTATCTGGCAGCCTCCCAGGCACTGCCAGCAGCTTATCAAAATCTGAGTGCGGAGGCCATAATTGTGCCTTAATTGATAGTCAGTGGACAGCACCTATTGATTGCACTGTTGGGCTCCACATTAAATGCATTCCCTCCCTCCCTCCTTCTCCCTCACATGCTCTGCCAACCCTCCCTCCCTGGCTTATCCCACACTGAAAAGGAGCTAGAGAACCACCCCTGCTGTGTGAGGCATGTCCCTGGGGACCCATGTGCTCTGCAGCAGCCATAGCAGACCTGGTGAAGGTGCCAGAAATCGGAATACACACCATTTCAAACTGTACTTCGTATTATCACTACAGTTAGTACTACTGAGTAATAATTATCAATTTGGGCTTTCTGTGTCCAGATACCAAGGCATTAAAAAAAAAGAGGGAATTTTGGAGAAAGGAAAATATAAAAATGTCACATTCAGATTTACAATGTTTTCATGGAGATTTTAAGACAGTTTCAAAATGTAGGAATCATGTTTAACCCATCATTGTATCCCCTTTCCTGGTGTAAAACTTCAGAACATGTAGCTAGGCTGTGAAGACAGTTCAGCTGTGTTTTCTAGGCAAGTGTGAGGACCTAAGTGTGGGTCCCCAGTACCCACAAGAAAAGCCAGGTATGGCCACGCAACTAAGCCCAGCTCAGGAGAGGCAAAGGTGGACTTGTCTTTGGATCTTAATGGCTAGCTAAGTCTGCTTGCTACTGTGTGTCAGGGAGGTTTCTTTGGCCATGATAAGCACTTGGATTAAAAAGTGATTATTTAGCTTATACTTCCATATCACTGTCCCTCTCAGAAGGGAGTCAGAGCAGAAACCGAAGGCAGGAACTACTTCCTCTCCCTATGGATGTGATAACCCCAGGGACCCCCTATCAGCAGAATCCTGTATGCTTTGCCCAGCTGTGACTAGCTTATTTCATGGAAAAAGGTGTCAGAACGGCCTTCCTCCAAGATTTAAGAATATTAACAAGTCTATTTACAAGTCCTTTCATTAAAATGATGCATTTCCCAAGTCCAGACTCTCTTAAAGTGTGGAGCCCGAGGCCTGGTGTGCAGACAGAGCAGGAGTGGGTAGGACCAGGGCCCTTGTCCATTGCCAGGGCAACATAGCCTTGATGAGACAGTCACAGGTGTGTTTTGTGTGTGTGTGTCACCACCTGCCTCTGCCATGAAGTATAGGATTAAATCCCAGACTGTTAGAGCTGAGTTCAAAACTGTCTGTGAGCTTTTTATCTGTCAAGTACGCTATTATCAGCCACTGAGCCCTACTCTCAAAACACAGAGAGTAAGGTAGGCCTTTGACCAGGAGGGAACACCTGCTATTTTATTTCTCAGTAAGGCCAGGGCATGGATAAGAACCCCTCACCACAGCTCCTGATTTTAGCATTGGTCCTAATATGTCTCAAAGTCTGCAAAAGAAAAGGCAAATTATGTCTGATGGGCAGAACACTCAGTGTTCACTCAAACTGCTCCCTTCTTTCCATTCATTCACTCCTCAGTCATTCATTCACCAGTTTCCTGAAACTGTCAGCTTTTCTATTTTGACTCCAAGCTAAAGGGCACTGACAGAGAACACCCCAGTTGACTGTCACTGCCCCAGACTGCTCCTTCCTTCTGAATGTGAATGCAGCCTGGAGAGAGAGTTGCTCACAGGATAGATGTGCCAGAAGGGGCTAAGAATTCATGCAGGGGCTGGAGAGATGGCTCTATCTGAAGAGTTCTTATAAAGCACAAAGACACTAATTCAATCTCTGGAAGCCATGTAAAAAGCTGGGCATGGTAGAATGTGCCTGTTATCCCTGTGCTGGAGAAGTGGAGACAGGCAGATCCCTAGAGCTCACCAGCTAGCTTAACCAGCAAGTCCCAGCTCCCAGTGAAAGACTCTGTCTTGAGAAACTTAAGTGCAAACTGGACAGCACCTGAGGATTAACACTGAAGGCTGACCTTTGGCCTACACACACACACACACACACACACACACACACACACACACACACACACAACCACAGTAAAAAAGGAACAGTCATATGTACCCGCAGTCATAGAATGGAAGAGAAGGATTCTTACTGTCCCTGCATATATGAAGCATGGTGTTCAACACACCAGAACCTTCCTAAAAGTGACAGGAGACAGCACTTAGATGTTGCCTTTAAACTACTTTAAAGATATTTCTTCACTGACTTTTGGTGACAGGCTAGAAAGGTGGCTCAGCATTTAAGAGCATATGCTGCTATTTTCAAGAGACCCGGGTCCAGTTTCCAGCACCTCCATGGTAGCTCACATCCTATTTAATTCCAGCTCCAAGGGATCTGACTTCCCTTTCTGACTCCCTTGAGCTCCTGTATGACATGGTGCACATACACACCACACACACATATAAAATTTAAAAATATTGAAAGGCTGGTATTGTGGTGTATTCCGGCAATTCCAGCACTAGGGAGCATGAGGTGGGAAAAATCATAAATTCAAGCCCAGTCTGGCATGTGTAGGAAGATATTGTCTCAAAAATGAAAACAGAGAAAAAAAAATCTCACTATAGAGATAAAATGATATGATGACTGCAAGGCACCAGGTTTTACAGAAAGGGCCAGGAGTCCTGTGTTACCTGTAACAAAGAGAAGCAAAGTGCGGGCTGCCATGCCCCATCCCTGCAGCCATGCCCCATCCCTGCAGC